>JAQQSU010004090.1:0-14176 GCA_028627135.1 Pseudochirops cupreus | reverse complement strand
AAAGTTAAAAAGTAAATTTCCTTAAAAATTTTCTATATTTGGAAAGAATTTCTGGGCAAAATGGAAAATTATCTGGCAGAAATTAGGTTTAGACAATTGCTTTATACCATATGCCACAAAAATTCAAAATTATATGTGTTTTAAATGAAAGATTATATGTCATAAATTACCGGAAAAAATCTTTATCAGGTGCCTTTTACTGCTATATTACTAATTTTCCCAAACAAGTGATAATTGCAAAAAATGATAACTAGTTTGTATGAAATTCAAATAAATATTTACATTAACAAAATTTAGGAAATAGAATAAGAAGAAAAAAATGGGCTGTGAAAAAATGTCTATCATGATTATCTCTGATAAAGGTCTAAACCACGAGGTACATCCAAGTAACAGAAGTACAAGCTAGGGAGAGGGAAAGCACTTGTGATTTTATTAATTCATGGCACCCCCAGGTGAGGGAAGTCCCTTTAACAATATTGAGTAATACCTTCTCTGCAATTTATAGTCTTACAGATTTGCATAAGACACTGAAAGGTTGGAATTTACCCAGCATCACATAATAAGTTTGTATATCAGAGATGGTAGTTTATTAAATTTTTGTTACTAGAAATATGAGTAAGAATCATTATCTTATAGAAAAAAAATAGTCAAAAGATATGAGGAAACAGTTTCCAAAAATATAATTGGATACAGTTAATGTAAGGATTTGTTTCCCTGGATTATAAAAAAACATTGATGTAATACACAGACATGTAGACACACATATATATGCACACCACACGCATATACAATGCATGTAATAGGCATGTATGTGTTTATGTATATATACATGCATGTATATCTTTGTATCTATGTCTATACCTGTACCTGTACCTCTACCTA
This sequence comes from Pseudochirops cupreus, assembly GCA_028627135.1. Classification (NCBI taxonomy): domain Eukaryota; kingdom Metazoa; phylum Chordata; class Mammalia; order Diprotodontia; family Pseudocheiridae; genus Pseudochirops; species Pseudochirops cupreus. Next base: position 13,294 of record JAQQSU010004090.1, on the reverse strand, counting down.
GATGTAGATATAGATGGACACACACATGTGCGCATACACACACAAACACAAACACACACAATATTCTCAAAGAGGACAGCAGTTAGTGGAAGGAACAATTGAGTACCAAAGAAAAAAAGATCTTACTTTAGAAATGAAAGAGTAAATTTATTTTTAAATAAAAATGAATATTTTTCTAGAATTATCAGCACCACAGAACTGCGACAGGATCATTGTGTCTTCAGAAATAGAGTTAAAGTTTAGGCTATGTCAACATGACACTTGGATTAATGGTAAAGTGAAAAATTCTGCCAAGTATCTACATTTTTGTTAACTATATTCTGTCATATGATCATGATTCAAAAGTGGAATTGAACTTGGGGGTTATATACTCAAACTCCCTAATTTTACAAATGAAGAAACTGAGACCCAGAGACATTAAGTGATTTGCTCTTGATAATACAGACAGTATATAGCTCAACAGGAGTTAAAGTCCAGGTTCTTTGACTCAAAATTCAGTATATTGCTAATTATGTGTATATATATATATATATATATATATATATATATATATATATGTATATATGTATGTATATATATATATATATATTAGTATATTGCTCTGTCTCCTATCAAATAAATAACTTTATCCTATAGTTGTCAGTTTATCATTAGCTTGATTAATTGACCAGTTCAGATTTTGCTGAGGGGAGAGAACTTGGGTGGATTGTTTATTCACTATCATAGTGAGATACTAGTAGAAAATTTATTTAATTTTTTAAAATTACTTTTATAGAGAATGAAGATTTTCAAGGAGTTGGTCTTATTCTCAAAGGGATAGGAAAATTCTTCTGAACTAATTGTGGTAGATATTATTAGACTATATTTGTTCTAATAAAGTGTCCTCTATCATGTTTTACTTTCTTAACTAAGGAGAATATGTTGCTCTTCCTGTTGCCCTGGGAAATGTTGAAAATCAATGGTGAGAAAAGCTATCAAAAATCTAATTTTCCTTTATGCTTCTTTGGCATAATTCCATTCCATATGATTAAAGTAAAACTCACAATTCACTCATGAAGGCAAAAGAAACTTCTTCATTATCTTAATAGAAATGATTTTTATAATTAACAATTATTTTATGCTTAACATTTGCATTCCTCATGGTCTTGTATATAGATATTCAATCCCATTATATTCTTATAAAAATGTGATAAATGTTCTTTCTACCTGCTATTTTTCATGTGTTCTATTTTCCCTTCAGGGGATAAAAATCTGTTAAGTGGATTTCAGGCAGGTCAAGAATCTCATAAATTATCTAATAGAGTTAAAACTTGACATTTACTTTTACAAATGTATAAGAAATATACTGACTTTTGAAGCATCACTTGTTCTTTCTCAGAATTACAATAAAAAAAAAAATCATTAGTCTAAATCTCCAGTGAATCTGTAATTGAATCAATTAGGATATCCCCTATAATGATGTAGATCATAGCCCACCCAAACTTTCCCTTCTTATTTGGCAAAGACAGCCAAATAGGTACAATTCACTTTATGCCAACCTTCCAAGGTATGCAATGTATTCAAACATTGAGAGCTGCAGATAACTTTCTCTAATGGTTACTTATAATCACAGGTTACCTTGATCTGGTGTTGGTAAAACAAGAACAACAAAAACAGCTATACCAAAAAACAAAATCTCTTAAATTTTCAAAATAAATTCTTATTTAAGGTAACTGGTAGCATTTAGAGCTATAAAATTTGAAAATCAATATGCATATGATATCTCATTTGATGTTTACTCTTTTTTCCCCATTTCCTATAATTCTTGGAGGTATAGTATGCTGGAAGATGCTGGAAAAGCCTGCATGTACAGTGGTACCTTGACATATGAGTGCACCAACTTACGAGATTTCCGAGATAGGAGTTGTCACTAGGTCAATTTTTTTGCTTTGAAATAAGAGCCAAAATTTGAGGTACGAGCTGCAAAAAACACCACAAGCCAATGCCCACCCAGAATCCCGTGCCTCACTCATTCAGTCCACATGTTTACCTCGCCAGTCAAGAAAATTAAGTTGACAAAGTAAAAAAGATATTGCAGCAATTAAGTTCAGGATTAGTGTAGCATTAAGAGAGTAGCAAGTAAGTGAATGAAAGTGATGAAAAGAACACAAAACATGACTCATTTAACCTCCTCCATCTATCTCCTCCACCCTCCACCTCCAACAGTAGCTTCTGTTAGCTCAAGTAGTCTGATATCCAAGGTAAATAAATATACACCTTTTAAAACCAGTTTATTTTTTATATTCTCTTTTATTATGTTTTTATACAATATTTCTTATTTATAAGTACTTTTTCTTCTTTAAAAACATGTAACAACAATACTGGAGTGGCATTTTGGGGCTTGGAATAGATTAATGGAATTTCAACTAATTTCATTGGGGAAAACTGATTTAATATACAAGCAAATTAAGTTATGAGCTCAGTAACTGAACGAATTAAACTCATAAGTCAAGGTACCACTGTATACGTATTACAAGGTGGAAAAATGACTTTGAAGAGTCATTTAATGGTTATAAAGTGAAGCAAAGGTGTTTTTTTTTTTTTTGGTAAGAGGATGCAAGAATGGTTACTAATACACGATTATTTTTACTCATAGATTGAATTAAAGCAGGCCTTGTATTGGATGCCCATTCTATTGTGTGTAACTCTGGATTTTACATTATCTAATATAAGTATGAATTTAGGTACTCAAATATTGGTATGAATTAGTTTGTAAGTTTAACAGTTCTGAAAAATACCCATCACACCCACCCATGGTTCCCATGTTGAGTGATTCTTGAACCTCTGTGGAAGTAGGAATTTTATATATGGCCCTTTCCCTCAGGGGATGGGTCAAAACAAAACTACCTTACAACTGAGCTTCTTGAAAGGATGTAGTGTGTGTGTGTGTGTGTGTGTGTGTGTGTGTGTGTGTGTGTGTGTGTGTCTACCAACATACATATACTGTGGTATGAGAAAAGATAGCCAATGAGACTTTTTATCATTATCTCAATATGCCATGCCCCTAAATTGGCACTGAACTACATAAAGTCAGGAGAAAATCAGGAGCTTAGTGATACATGACTTTCTTATCTATTTCAAAATGGGAAGACAAACTAATTCTTAGGAAACAACTTTAAGTAAATAGGCAAAACTCTAAGCATAAATTGAATTCAGGGCAATACGAATTTGATCAGAAAAAAAGACTCAAAACACATGTGAGATAAGTATTGTCATTACAAAATTTGCAACTTAAACAGGTATTTTACATTCCAGTGACTCAACCACTTCCTTCTATAATTATTGTTCACAGAACATGGAAATACTGTTCTAAATTCTGCTGATAGCTTATGTTGCAGGTATTGAACTGATGACTTCAAACACTGTTTAATATAGACGATTCTCTTTCAATTATGCTGTGTCCTGAAATAGGAAATGAAATATTTTTCTGAAATGGAAAAATAATCATAACACTAGAAATCCAAAGACATTTTTGTATTGGTAGTGCATTTTGTTCTTTCATTATCAAAGGCAATTAAATTACAATTACAATTTAAAAAAAATCTTAGGAGGTAAAGCCAAATGCTGATAAAGAATATTTTATCATTCTTAGGACATTTGCAGAGGAAGAGAGAGACAGAGAGAGACAGAGACAAAGAGAGAGACAGAGAGACAGAGACAGAGAGACAGAGACAAAGACAGAGACAGAGAAAAAAGAGAGACACAGAAACAGAGAGAAGTCAAAGCTAATTGTTTTTATGCCATCAAGTCTTCTAGATACAAGCAAACAGTAGTTATAGTGCATTAGACTCACATGAATTATGAGTTTACTATTATAATATCTTTCAGAAAATGTCTACAGTATATGCCTATGAGATCACAGTTTGACATGAAAGAGAAAGGTCAAGGAAGAAACTTTCTCCAAATCACAGAAGACTGAATTTAGAAGTGAACAGCTGGTGTATAAAAAGGGGAATTTGAAATTGTTGACCCCTGCTTAAGATTTAGGAAAATAGGATCATTGCCAGAGATAGAGTTTATCTAAAAAGGGCAGGTAAAATTTTATTTGCCCAGAGTCTTGGGAAACTCAAATAAAGGTATTTAATTTGAAATAACGCAGATAAATGAAGAAAACTAGATTCAGTTTTGACAAAAAACACCATATGGAATAGAAAGTATACCAGAGGAATTATACAGAAAAGATGATCATGTGATACAATGTACATCTGGATATAGAGTTGCATATATATATATATATATATATATATATATATATATGTATGTATGTATGTTTGTTTGTATGTATGTGTTTGTGTGTATGTAAGGCTTCAAATGTCTAAATATCAACACACAAAGTGTGAGTAATGTGCTTGATGAATTAAAATCCTTGTGCAAAGATAAATTGTAAGCATTACAGTGGTTATGAATATTGGATTTGGAGTCATGAAACCATGAGATCAAATCCAGTTTCAGTTATTTACTCTCCATGTGTTCTTTGGCAAGTTACTTAACCTCTTTGTGCTGTGCTACAATACTCTCATCTAAAAAGTAATGAAAATAAGGGCAACTATGTTCCAAGGTTGTGAGGATCAAATGAGATTTCTACAATGTACTTTGTATATCTTAAAGAGACAAATGATGGCGATGATGATGATGATGATGATGATTATTGTGGTCTCATCACTGCACTAAAAATCTGTAACATTATTTATTTTTCAAAAATGATAAGAAATGATAAAAATAAATGAAAACTCTATACTTTCATTACTTTTCTTGTTTTATAAACTTCATAAAATCTAGGATTTGAATCCAGGTGCTCACATACCAGATATATTATTGTTTCTTAGACAGATAGATAGATAGATAGATAGATAGATAGATAGATAGATAGATAGACAGACGGACGGACGGACGGACGGACGGACAGACAGACAGACAGACAGATAGATAGATAGATAGATAGACAGAGAGAGAGATAGATAAATAGATAGGATAGATAGATATGGATAAAGATATATAAATATAGATGGATACAGATATAGAAAGATAGATAGATGATAGATGATAGATATCTATATCTATCATCTATTTATCTATCTATATCTATCTATCTGTCTGTCTATCTATTGCTGCGCCTTTTAAAGACAATAAATCTGTTAACAAGAACTTGTTAAGTACCTATATTGTTCCATTAGACAAAATTATATCTCTTGCTATTTTAATTGTCACTGATAAAGGGGGTTGAGAAACCAAGGAAATGACCATCACAACCTTCTGTTAGAAACCATCCTTGTTTCCAGCTTTCTCTTCTCTATAACTCTTTCCTGCAGAAAGGAAACCCCTACCAGTTTTCTCTCCAATTGTTGTACCCATGTGTTTACTTTGCCATCACATATATTGAAGATGTACACAGATACTGAGCTGCTTCTGAGGCCTAAGGATAGAAAATTCTTTGAAATAGACATTATTTTCTGAGAAAAAATAAATATTTCCTCTGGAAGCATTGGTGAATATTTTCATCCTATTTTTTTATGTACTAGGCAAATAACATTGAATTTAATATTGTTTTAAGTTCCAGATTCTCTTTTCCCCTTAATGTTTTCCCTAACCACTGAGAAAGCAAGACATAGCAAAGCCATTACTAATAGGAAGTTATAGAAAGCAAATTTCTGCATGTTCCAAAATAAATAAGATAAATTTATACACACAAATACATAGGTCTTGTATGTATGTGTTTGTGTGTGTGTGAGAGAGAGGGAGAAAGATGAAGAGAGAGAGAGAGACAGAGAGACAGAGAGAGACAGAGAGAGAGACAGAGAGAGAGAGAGACAGAGACAGAGAGAGAGAGACAGAGAAAGAGACAGAAAGAGAGAGACAGAGAAAGAGACAGAAAGAGAGAGAGAGAGAGAGAGAGAGAGAGAGAGAGAGAGAGAGAGAGAGAGAGAAACATGACCTTACCATCTTATTTCAAGAAAATTTAATGGAAGAAGACCCAGATATCCTAGAACAAGAAAACGAAATAAAAAATGAATAATACACTGGTCACTCCATCAAAGAAATTCCAAACTGGAAAATGGTAGGAATAAAATAGCCAGATTCTGTAAGTTCCAGATCAAGGAGAAAGTGCACAAGTAGCCAGAAAGACAATTCAAATAACATTGAGCCAAAAATTAAGACCAACAAATTTTGAAGTTACCATTATAAAAGAAGGGAGGACTTAGACTATACTTCAAAATTCAAAGGAGCTGGTATTAAAACCAAAAATGGCCTTAAGGTTTACCACCCATGTTTATCTTTTTATGCTTCTTTTGCATCTTAAATGTTAAAATTTCTGTTCAGCTCTAGTGTTTTCTTCAAGAATTATTATAAGTCCTCTATTTAATTAAATTTGTATTTTTCTCCAGAATGATTATACCTAGTTTTTCTGGGTAGGTCATTTTTTATTTTATTTCCTAGGAATTAATATAAACCCTCACTTCTTGCTTTGCTCTCTCCCTCCCTCTTTTATTCCTGGCTTTCACATAGTCCAAATGAATCTTTAATCATCTCTCTTTGATCTATTTTCCAGGTCAGTTGTTTATCCTATGAAATATGTCACAACTTTTTTTTATTCAATTTTTGTCACCATAGTAACTTTTTATGATCAAATTTTCACCCCTTTTTTTTTTTTAACATTCTACTTCTTATCTTTTTATTACTGTTAGGCTCTACATATCTGGGAGGAGGGGGGATTGGGAAGGACTGTCTGACTTGAATTTTTGTATTTCATGTCCTTCTGCTCTTTTGACAGCTCATTCTGGTTGCCTCTAAGTTTTTGGTGTTTCCAACATCTAAAAAGAGTTCTGGTCAGTGCTTCCTGCTTTACTGTTTGCAAGTCCCTGAATCTGTTTGTATGTATTGGCTTACATGTTGAATTTCTATTGACTGCTACCAGATTCATTCCCTATTAGCCTGCTTTGAGTTTCTGCAGTTTTAGTTTCTGAGCTGCTTGCTCCCCCTTCATTTGTTCTACTTTAGGCTAATGTAGAACTAATGGTTATAACTAAGTTCCTAGTCCAGGGGTGGGCAATCCATTGGCCTCAGGGCCACATGTGGCCTTCTAGATCCTTAGATATGACTGATTTCACATTTTACAGAACAAATCCTTTTATTAAGGCAATATGTTCTGTAAAATTTGGATTCAAATGGCCACACTTGAGGACCTAGAGGTCCACATTTGGCCTCAAGGCCTCAGGTTCCAAACCCCTGTCCTAGTCTATTCTTAGACAAAGAGCCACACAACTAGCTTTCTGGTATGTGTTCCTTCTTCCTTGTGTACGTGGTTGCCCTGATTCCTTGCTATTGCCATGATAATTGACCACTCCTCTCTGTCTTGGATCTGTTATCCAGAACTGGACAATAGGGAACAAACCTGCCAGATGACAATCATTTCTGCTCCAGTGTTAGTAGAAGAATTCCCTGAGAGTTCATTCTGCTGAGGTATTCAATCCCCTTACTGCCCCTAGGCATTGAGTTGCTCTTTCCCAGTGCTGTGGTGCTGTTGTTATGTTGTTCTCCTGATCAGTCCCCAACCCAGTGTCCACAAACTTCTTTATCTTATAATCCTAAACTATCCTGAGCAGGAAAAAATAACTCACTGTGATGTTTTCTTCACTTTCCCAACAAGAATTCATTAAGAATCTAAATCAAAAGTATTATTTATCACTCCATTGTCTTATCTCTGTCACTCAACCATCTTATTTCTGCTCCCTTCTGGACAAATAACCAAAGAAACATTAATCTATAACTGCTTAAGAAATTTGCTCCTGATATTTGTATATCCTTATCCATATATACATGTTTATAATGGATGCATACATATACATTTTATACATTATATCAAGAAAACCATATTCTAATGCAAATCATCATTTCCTCATTAACAAATATATCTTCATTTACTTTACTAAACTAAACAGAAAAGCAAAATATAGGAGTTTTCAAAATCACACATCAAGTAGATTTCAAGTAACATGTCTGATTCAACAAAGTAGGAATATTATACTAAATTTTGTTGTTTTATTTTTAATAAATCAGTTAGTCTCAAAGATTCAGCCCCACATCCACTAACAAAGCTGTAATATTAGATGAGATTAAATGTCAAATATTACAAAAATGCTCTTAAAATATAAATTGACTTTTCACAAGAAAACCACATTAAAGGAAATACTCTCAACTGTCATCCTATCTAGGGACTGTATTATACATGTTTGTGTCTCCATAGATATGGTTGATAACTTACTTTATCTGCCTTCTGAATTATCATGACCTATACTTTCCCTACAATTGTAACTCAGGCCTCAATGAATTCTCTGCAAATCCTACCATATTGTTGGGGGTACCGTCCACACATACACATACATAAATATATACATATATATGCATGCGTACATACATATATGTACACATACAAATATACATGCACAAATATACATATACATGTATGTGTGTCTGTATCACAAAGTGAACTCTTGCTAGGGGAGGGATTTCCCTTCCACTGCTTATCTTCCTTTTACTTCAGCTATTAGAAATTTGTCTGACTGTATTTACCTCTCTTCTTAGTTTTTGTCTTCATTTTCAGGTTCCCAAGGTGATTCCCCAGGAGACTTGGAACTTAAGCTATGAAAAACATGGAACCAGGATTGTAGAAAGGATAGTGCAGTCCATCAGGCCAGTGTTAAAGCCTTGAATACCTTGAGATCTAGATAGTAATCCCTAAAACAATCTAGCTGTGGGGCCTTCAATTTCAAGATCTATTTGTAACCAGTCTTTTACAAGACTTGGGGCAATTTTTGGTTTTATATACTATATATGGTGAAGATGTGACTCCTGCTTGGCAGAACAAATAGTAAGAGCGCACCAAGGTAAGGGATTTAATGAGTTAGTGCTAGAGTTTTGGGAGAGAAATATATGCAATTTCAGAGACTTTGGCAAAGATACCCATGGAGAGAAAGGCTACAGATATGTAAAGTAAGCTGGTTCTATAACCTGCCTTTCTTGTCTCACTGGAAAAATACTACAAAATGCGCTTCACTAGTTACAATTTGATTTTATCTCTTGATTTGATTTAAGATACTATATTTCTCTCAGCTAAAGGATACAGAACTAATTTATGCTTACATATTTAATCAATTTGATTTATCATATTTGTGTTTGCTATTTACTTAAATAAATTGTTTTAATTGTAATTCAGTATTTGTGGTTTTGTTTTGTCAATTTATCATGTATAAGGTAAGTCACATCAATAATCATCCTCAAAATCATCGTTCCTTCTGAACTAGACTTGTATTTATACCAATATAAGAGGTGGTAGTTAAATATAATTCTACTCCAATGCCTGAGTTCAACATTAACATGGGGGAAGACTCAAGCTATCTGTCATTGCCCTTTTCCTCCCCTCAAGTTGGACGTCAAAGTCATCCTTTGGGAGGGATAGACCAGATTCCTGAGATATCTATGCCACTTGTGAGGCAGGTGTATATTAAAATAACTCATGTAAACATACCTTCTTTCATTGGCATACATATATTAATTACAGAATAATGCAATATATTTTAATGAAAAGACACTTCCTGTTCATCTGAGCATACCACTTAACCATTCAAGGATTCAGGTTATTCATTTGGAAAGCAAAAATGTTGTATTGAACAGCTTCTAACATCCCTTCCATATCTAAATATGATGGATAGTGTATGTGATAGACCCAGAAAAGCTAGGTTCAACTACCATTTCTGATAGTAACTACGTATTGGATTATCAACATTTTTTTTTCATTTTCATGGGCATCACACCAAAATGAGTGACTTGATCTAAATTTCTGAAATCCCTTCTAGGTTTCGAAGTCTGTGTATATGAAATAAAAATAATCATTTAACTCAGTTTCAGACATAAATTCTGAGAACAGAGCATTTGTCAAAGTTTTATATAAGCTTTTTACTAAAAGTAATTCTTCAGAGTGCAGGTAGATGCTACAGAGGTACATTGGCCTAAATGTTTTGAGAAGGTGTGAATAAACCATTTTCTTCTGTATGCATTGAGAGAACCAACACATCCTTGCAGTTTAAGTAGTATGGGCCATATCTAGGGTCAAGTGGACTAAAACTATTTTCCTTCATTTAAATTTTACTTTTGATAAATAGACAATAGATTTGTTGTAAAGATAGGATGGTATCAAGGAGCCATATACTATGGAGATCTGGCACTGGATCTGTCTCAAGAGGAGGTAATCAAAAGAGAAAAGGATAAAAGTCATTCTAGAGATCTCAAAGCCTACTGAGGGGAAACATTTTTAACTCTTCTTCCTGAAATTCATTGACCAATTTTTTTTAACCTGTACCCCTGTACCCCTCTACCCCAGGCATGTGGAGAAACAAGAACAAATCGTGATTTTTTTGTCTTACCTCAGCAAAATGAAGTACCTGTTTCTCAGCAATAAGTAAATGGACATATCCATTCCCACAGAGGCAAAGTGCATACTCCAAGTTCCAGCTCAAAGTACACTTTTTACAGAAAAAATTGCCCAACCCCTTTTCATTCAAGGACCATCCCTACCCTAGTTATTATTTACAAGTCCACTGTCTGTGTTAAAATCTTCTGCCTTTCCAGTCTTCTTATACCTTATGCCCCAAAGAATATACCATACAGCCAGTGACTGTCCTCCTGGCTGTTTAATCATGACACTCCTCTCAGCTCAGGGTATACTCTCTGACTTTCTCCCATTCCTAGAATGTTCTCTCTCCTCTGCTCCAACTATTGCCCTCTCTGGTTTCCTTTAAATCCCATCTCCTACAATAAAGCATTCCAAACCCTTCATTTCCAGTACCTTCCTTTTGTTAATTATCTCCTTTTGATTCTACATAGCTTGTTTTGTATGTATTTATTCGTGTGTTGTCTCCCCCATTACATTCAAAGCTGCTTAAAGTTAGGGCATTTTATTTGCCTCTTTTTGCATCCCCAAAGCTAACTATAATGACTGGCCCATAGTGGGTACTTAATAAATGTTTACTGATCCATTGATCAAGCTAAAGAAATCTTGGCGCCAAATTGACAAAGGTGTAGCTTCCAAGATAAAGGAGGTGACAGTCCAATTATATTCTGTCCATATCAAGCATCATATGGAATACCGTATATTTTATATTACCTTGATACATGTATGTATAAATATTCATGTAGGTAGATAGGTAGCTATACATATGGATTCACATTACACTGTAAAATAAAAGACTAAATGGTAGTGGATTAAAATATCAAAAGACAAAGATCTGGAAGAGACCTAGGAGGTAATCTTAGGACAGATAAGTTAGAATCCTGTTCCCTAAAACTTTCTGTTCACTTGATAATGAGCTATTCACTTTATTTAACATTTATGAAATACCAACTATTCATATAATACTGTGCTTGGCACCCAGGATACACAAGCAAAAATAAAAACAAATAGATGAAAGAAAAAAATACTTTCTCAAGACATGAAAGGGCTCTCAAACCCTTAAAAATATACAAAAATAATTAAATTCAAAGTCCTACAAAGTTATTTGGATAAGCAAAGCTCAAATAACTGAAGAAAGAGCCCAGAAAAGAAGCCAGAAGAGTTCTATTGTAAAAAGACAGCTCTTGAATTGTACTTTGAAGGAAGCTAAGAAGGCGGAGGGTATGCATTGCAGACAGGAGAGGGGATGATTGTGGAAACATATTAAGTCACTAGTAAGCAAATTTTATTAGAGTGGGAAGGACTAGTCATTTGACTAGACGCTCACAGAGGTAAGTCATATGAAATAAGAACTTTATAAGCTTCAGTTGTTTTATAAACAAAAAAGAGATAATCCCTACCTAACTCATAGAGTTGTTGACATTTAAAAAAAAATGAAAATACTACTGCATACACACACACACGTGGATAGATACACATACACATTCATATATATATACACATATGCATACAATTTATGTAATAATTTTATTATATTATTGAAAGTAAAAGTGAAACAATATGTTTATATACATTATATATAATTGTATTTGTATATACATATATAAAATAATCAAAATGACAAAATCAACAGGCCTTAACAACAGAATGAATATAGGGTTTGAGACATAGGAGACAAAGACCACACCTGGTTTGTAAGTCTGAGGATCTCAGGGGATAATGTTGCCTTCAACAGTAATATCCAAGTTAGGAGTAGGACAGGGTTTAGACAGGAAGATAATGAGCTCAGGTTTGGCCATGATACATATAAGAGGTCTCTTGGATATCCAGTTTAAGGTGTCTGAAAGGAAGTTGGAGATGTAATATAGGAAGCTGGATTTTAAGGCTTGTTCAAAGGGAAGGAGAAAAAAGTAGAAGCACTTCTTATAAATGTCCTTTTTCTTTTTTTTCCTTTTTAAATTTAATATTTTATTTTTCCTAAAATAAAAAAAATCAATATTTGTTTTTTAATTAAGATTTTAACATTCACTTTTATAAAATTTTGAATTTTAAATTTTACCCCCTCCCACCAATCCTCCCACCTGGAGACAGCACACAATCTGACATGAGCGTTACATGCATGAATATAGTAAACATATTTCCACATCAGTCATGTTATGAAAGAAGAATCAGAAGAAAAGGGAAAAAATAAGAAAGAAAACACAAAAAACAACCGAAAAAAGAGAAAATGGTATGTTTCCATCTAAATTCAGACTTCATCGATGTTTTTCTAGATGTGGGTAGCATATTCTACCGTGAGTCTTTTGGAATTCTCTTGGATCATAGCATTGCTCAGAAGAGCTAAGTCTAACAAAGTTAGTAATCACATAATGTGACTGTTACTGTGTACAGTGTTCTCCTGATTCTGCTCATTTCACTCAGCATCAGTTCAGGCAAGTCTTTAGAAGTTTTTGTTTTTTTTTTGGGAAGTCCACCTGGTCACCATTTCTTATAGAACAATACAATTCAAATCATATACCACAAGTAGCTCAGTCATGCCCCATTTGATGGACATACTTTTAATTTCCAATTCTTGACCAGCACAAAAAAGAGCTGCTATAAACATTTTTGTACATGTTTGTACTTTTCCTGTTTTCTTATGAGTTCTTTAGCATACAGACCTAGTAGTGGTACTGGTGGATCAAACTGTATGCACAGTTTTATACCACTTTTGGCATAGTTCCAAATTTTTCAACAAAATTGTTGGATCAGGTCATACCTCCACCAACAATAAATTGTGTTCTCATTTTCCCACACCTTCTCCAGCCCTTA
>JAQQSU010000409.1:0-24828 GCA_028627135.1 Pseudochirops cupreus | reverse complement strand
GAAAGGAAGTTACTTGCATGAAATAATATAATGGGTTAGTACTGAAGGCAAGACTCAAAGATAGATTTTCTAGCTCTTAGTTCAGTCATCTTTCCATAAACCACACTGCCCTTTTCCACTTACTGGTTGTCTTAGTTTGTTGTTTCTCTTTTTTTTATTCTTGAGCAACAATCTGATAAGCATATAATTTTTTAAAAGCTAGGGAAGACTAATAGACATTGATATTTTTTTCATGTTAACACTGGGTCTAAGAATTTTCAGTTACATAATTAAAGAAACCCATTTGTTCTCTCAGTAAAGGTAATATTCCATTTATGGAATCCAAAGCACTTCAGGGGATATGATTTCCAAAATTGTGAATCCAAAGGACATGCAACTTACAAATAAGAAAATAGGATCTGCCAACTGTTATGGCCTATAATAGAAAGTTTGGAGGGGGTTGCTAGGTTTCTTACAATGGCATGACTGGGAAGGAATAAAAATCAGTGTTTGATTTATTAGCATAATACTTTTGGAAAGAATTGTTTCCAGGAAGGCCTAAATCTTCATCTGGAAAAAGAGGTGGCTGGATGAGATGATCTCTAAGGTCCATTCCGGCTCTTGCAATCTGTGATCAAAATCAACTAGTCAAAAAAGAAGTTCCAAAAAATGTTAAAATTGGCTTAGTCACTTCTTGGTCGTGTTGTGACATAACAAAAAGAATGATTTCCACATTGCAGATCCATGTCACAAAACGCACATGACTACAATCTGCATACTCTTCTTTTTTTGCATATTATTCGCATCATTTTTTAGTTTAAATTAATATGTACACTATTCAAGGCAAGAGTATGTAGCTTATTATGGAGCCACTAATCTGGATAGGTAGTAAATTTCCTTGTGGGAAGCTATTCAATAGTCACAATTTTGTTTAAGTCAATACCTTTTTTATGATTTTCTCATTTTAGGTTGATATTCCAGTTTATTCCAAATTAAATGGTTGGAAAGTCTACTTCAAATGAAGGAATAGAATATTCATCCAAAGAAAACAAAAATTTAATAACTTTGGTAAAATGCAAAGGGAACATATCAGTATCTATTTTTAAGTTCTTGGGGTTGTTTTTTTTTATCCCAGTCTGCTTATGGTTAACAGTTTGTATCAAGTCAAGCTTTAGCTGAAAGAGAATTTTTTCAGGCTGCCACAAGTATAAACCCCTGATTTATAATCAAAGTACTAAAGAAACACTAACTAGAGGGTGTTGCTATAATTTTAGAAATCCATCACATCTCTCACACGTCATTTTTTCTCAAGGAATGTTAAGTATTATTGTTCAATATATTTTTCAATGTCCTCAAACCTTTTTGGAAATTCTGCCTTGGGCTTGACAGAGATGGACAAGTCTTCAAGGTGGGTTCCTAACAAAACCAAACAGAATATAGGATTCAATCTCAACTTAAATAAAGGCTAGATTCAATCTAAAAGATCATATTATTTCTGGGTTATGAAAAACCCATGCAGAAATCAGAAATTTAAATTTGTACAACAAAGCCTTGAATAGTGGGCTTTGCTGAAGAGCCTAAATGAGTTTTGTTCTTCAGATAAAAACTCAAAAACAGAGTTGGCATAGGTGACCATAGGATCAGAAATGTAAAGCTAAAAGGGAATTAGAGATGGAGTTTAACCCCTTCATTCTACAAATGAGAAAACTGAGGTTTAGAGAGGGTAAAGAATTTGCCCAGGATCACATAGCTGATCCTGAGCAAATGGTAGCAACCATTTTTCCTGTAATTAACCTATATGAAAAGTAATATAACACATAATGGGAAACACTGAGAATGATATGCAACACCTGGTCTCCATTTGAAATTTTGGTTTAGTTGTCTAGGTAGAAAGAAACAGTAAATTGTCATCAGCTTCTGTCTTCCCAAGGGTTTATGAAAGATAATTGATAAGATGATGATTTCATTTAATTTTTTAAAGCATATTTAATCTTCATGACACTCCTAAACTTGGCACAGCTTTAATTTAGAACTATATGTCAATTCAGAATTCTAACAATTAAAGAAAGCATTTTGCATCATTTTGTTAATTATCAAATTATAGAACTGAGCTAAAAAGAACAATCCATCCAAACCTCTAATTTTATAGGTTTGGAAATTGAAGTTCAGAGAGGGCATTTGACTTCCCAAGATCAAAAGAATATTAAAGATAAAAGTCATATGTGAGTTCTGAACTGGCGGTCTATCTACTATACCAAACCAGCTTTTCTATATTGTTGTGTGTTCCCTTCGAGATAATAAAACTTAATAGACAACAAATTATAAAATTTCAATCAAGGAAAGCAAAGAAATAAGAGGAATAAAAGAAAAATAATTAAAAGTCATGCATTCATGTGAGAATAGAGTAGAAAGTTCAAGCAAAGGAAAATCAGATTCAAATCATGGTTAGAAATAATAGAAATCCACATTCCTTGAAAGACACCAGAAAGTGCTTCTAGCCTGGCTGACTAAACAAAAAATCAAATTTAAATAAGCAGAGTGCTAACCATTTTTTGGCAAAAGCCTAGAAGATGGTGTAAAAAGACTGACTCCAAGTTATTTTCAGGCTGACCCAAAGAATGGCTATTATAGAATAAAGGTACATGGTTTACTCTTATTTCAGGGTATCGCCAATTTCCATAACAACCAGGAGACGAGAATAATCACAGAATAAATTCAGGAATATAAGCTCAGTTTTGATAGAGAACAATGAAGTCTGAAGCAATAGGAACTGTCTGGAAGAAAGGACTTCAGAAGACAGGATGGGGCTGTGCATACCAAAACAAATTAATGTAGACAACTAGGGCTACATTTAACATTTTAAGTTCAATAGTCAGGAACTTGACCAGGATAGAGCTACTAAGTCAAACTATAAATTGGCCTCTTGCTGACACCACAAGAGACTGGTTGAGAATAAAGCACTGGCCCTGGAGTCAGGAGGACCTGAGTTCAAATCCAGCCTCAGACACTGGACACACTTACTAGCCACACGTGTGACCTTGGGCAAGTCACTTAACCCCAATTGCCCCACCCTCCCCCCTCCAAAAAGCAAAAAAAAAAAAGAGAGAGAGAAAGAGAGAGAGAAACTGGTTGAGATCCCTGGTTTTAATACAAACTTCACTTCAGACTCTTTCTCTCACCTCTGACCTTTTAGTTATATTACTCAACTATCACTTTCTCTATCCTAACTTGTTCACTCTGTGATTTGGATGCTTATCTACAGAGGAACTTCTCAGCTACAACCTTTTCCTATCCCCTAAATCAGCTGATTAGAAGTACAGGAAATCAATTCAGTCATAGATTAAGGATGGTGCCAGGAGTATATAGTTCAACAATGTTAATTTACATGAACGCTTAACAAATTAAATTCGAGTACATAGTTCTTTAGGATACATTCTAAAATAAAACCATGACTGCATAATTCTTTTGATAATAATATACTTTACTTCTGGAGGGTGAACAATATAGAAAATGTGTTATATAGTTATACATAGATGCATAGAATACTTAGTTTAAACATGTATATAATTTGGGGAAATGTGAATATATTTAGTACCCAAAAGTTATTTTTATAATATTTTAAGGAAGTCACCAAATTATACCACACATGAGAAACCTTAGGTAAGTCCTATCATTACAATACTTTTTCTATGTACATATATAATTGCTAAGAGATAAAGTAAAAGAGTAAAGTAAGACTTAGCAATCTGCAGATCTCAACCCCTATAAAAGAAAAAAAAAAGAAAGGGGAAAAAGAAAGCAACACACTATTCCAGCTGGACTCCAGGTATTCTAATCATGTAATTAAGTCATCTTATTACTTTCCTAAGAATCAGCACAGACTGAAGACTATGCGCCTTACACCTGTTGCTGAAATTTCAATTTGTACTTTTTTCCCCAGTGTTACCAGCTTATCAACTTAAACCACCACAATTATCTATTCTTCAGTTTCCATTCCAGTTTCCTATATAGTTGGTATAGAGATCAAGAGATATCTTTTTTCCTTTCAGTTTAAGTTACCACATTATATCCTGACTTTCATTGATCCAGTTCCCCACATCTTTTATTCCAGAAAAATTTACAAACTAACTAATATAGAGATTTGGTCATGTCCAAAGGAAAACAGGGACTGGGGCTGGGGTGTGGAGAGGAGACCTGACCTACAAAGCAGAATTTTTTCTTCACAATCTGAACTGAACAGCACAGCATAATATCTGTACACATACATCAAGCCAAGTACTATATTGTAGATAAATTCTATATGAAGATACAAAGCAAAAGCCCAGATATCTTTTAGGAAGTTGGGATTTAAAAATTCAAAATTAGAAAATACAGAAGAAATATGAGCTAATAAAAATGGAAATTAGTTAGGAAAATAGTTCTAGAATTTTGCATTATCCATTATCCATGTCATTAGGCAGTCAAAAACCAGAGTCATCCTCTATTAGACCTCTTCCACATAGCTTAAGGAAAGGATGTGTTAATGAATAGGAACATTTTGTTTGAACATAATTAAATACTGACATCATAATTCAAGGAAGATCAAATTATAAACCTCTAAGGTGATTTGCATATCAGAAAAGATGATGGATGAGATGATATCTAAAGTACCTTCTAGTTCTGACATCCTATAATTCTGAGTGATAAGTTCCACTGTCAGGAGAGAGTTGTTTTTGTATCTCATCTAACATGGTTTTTGCAGAATGAATCGATGTCATTTGGGGCAGATTGCATGTGTGTGCATGTGTGTGTGTGTGTGTGTGTGTGTGTGTGTGTGTGTGTGTATTTTATTTGGAGCAGATGTGTGTGTGTGTGTGTGTGTGTGAAAGAGAAAAAGAGAGACAAAGAGACACAGAGACAGAAACACAGAGAGACAGAGATCCCATAATTGAAAAAAAAAAAAAAAGAGGTGGCCTGGAGCTCTAAAACTCCTCACAGCTCTTAGTCCTACAATCCTATGCTGACCTTAACACTGTACCCACCCTGAGAGAAATTCCCAGGAATTAAGAATGACACTTTTCATTTATTCCTTCTGACTATTCCAACTATTCCAGACAAAAGGCCTAAATATTCGTTATCTTCTCTATATCCAACAGGACCTAAATTAGACTAGGATTCCTAAAGTCTCCATTGATTTCCCCTTCATTATTTCTTCCTCTTCTTTATTTATTGTTATTATTCCTTTTCTCCAAGTTACCTCAAAATTTGTAGGTATGAAACAAATAAAATGAAACAGTGCCTGACTTGTCACATCCATAAAGTCATTTATGTACATTAGCATATGTAATATTCATAGGATATTTTCACATCACTTATCAAAATGAATAATCTACTAGACAATATAGGCTTATAGGGGGTTATCTTTACATATTAAGGAATAAAAGATCCTATTTCCTTTCAAGGAATTATACCATGTTTGTGTCATGAATATGCACAACACCTTAGGGTGCTTATTTTAATTATGTGTTATAAATGTTAATTTATTTGATTAAGAGGGTCCAAGCTAGTTCTTGACAAATCTAAAAGGTACTTGCCCTGAAACCACTCCTTATAATCTAAAACACAAATATTAAAGATCAAATTAAGAAGATGATGAGGTAATTCATGTATTTTATATAAATAATATTTTTATATATTTATATTTTATATAAAATACATACATCTGTAGATCTACCTATTTAGCATATTCATGACTAATAGAAATCTATGATTAATCACAATGCCTTCTAATGGAAGACTATATCATCTGCAATACTAAAGAAATCTGTATTCAAACAGTATATTAGCCCCTGACGGCCAACCAAACCACAAAAAGAGAGAAAATAGTCTCAAAATCTAATTGAGATTTAAAATACAAAAAAACTGTAGTAGAAAGCTTAAATAAAAGGCTGATGACAGCAAGGTTGAAAGATCTTGTACAAAAGAATTATTTGAAAAGAAGCAATTTTATTGAGACATGGCGGGGGGGGTGGAGGGTATAGAGGTGGAGGAGCTTTCACACTAGAGACATAATTAAATAATATAGGAAACCAAGCAAGAGATGATATCTAAATCAACATTCTGTTTATTCAAAAGTGGTGACGATTTTACAAAGGAAAAAAAAACAGCATAAAAGCAAAGTGAAGAAATGGGAAAAGGCAACCAGAATAATCTAAAAGTGTTTGGCATTTGAGGGCATAACCAGGAGAAAGGGATAAAAATCCAAAGTGACAAATTTAGGAATGATAGGAGGAGCTGAGTCATGAAGGAAATAAGAGATTCAAGGAAGTGGTGGTGAGGAGTGTGTGTATTCCAGACAAGGACAACCACTGAAAAGGCACAGAGATAGGATGGTGAGTGCCATGTGTGAAGAACAAAGAAAATCAGTGTGACTGAACCACAGAGTTCAGGGAAAGGAATAACTTATAAAGAGGCTGTCAGGGCCACGTTGTGAATTACTTTAAAAGTCAAAGAAAGAAGTTTTGTATTTGATCTTAGAGGCAAAAACAAAAAAGGATTTCTGGCATTTATAGAATAGGAGAATGTCAAAATCAAATCTGTTTACATAAGGAAAACAAACTTCACACAGTATAGAGGATAGAGTAAAGTAGGGAAAGACTTAATCCAGGAAGATCAATTAGAAGACCAATGCAATAAGGTGACAAGTGATGAAGAACTGAAGAAGCAGGTGCAAGTGTACTGAGAAGAGAAAAAATGTGCAAGATGTTGTGTAGGTAGAAATGGCAAAATATGACAACTAATTAAACATATAGGGTGAAGCAGGGTGAGATGTCATGGATAATACTTAAAATGTAAACCTAGGAAACTGGAAGGATAGTGGTACCATGACCAGAAAAGAGGGATATTTGGAAGAAGACAGGCTTTGTAAAGAAAGGTAATTAGTTCCATTGTGAAATGTTGAATTAGAGGTATATATCTATGGGACATACTGTTTTAAATGTTCAAAGGACATTGATGTGGACATGGAGCAAAGAAAAGAGATTGGGTCTATATGTGTTGGGAATAGACAGATTTGTGTTCATATATGTATTCCACAGATGTATACATGTATAGATATTTATACATCCAATAATTCATCTGTAGAGATATTCTAATTAAACTAGCATTTAGTTGAACCAGAAAAGGCCTAATGCAGAAAGTTATATTTGAGCTAAGTGTTGTCTGCATACCATTGTTTGCATACTATCAACAGATAGATCAAGGATTCATAACGAAACATGAAAAAGAAGGGATCACAGAAGATAAAAGGATCAATTTTTGTTGATCAATACAATGACTACCACTTCAAAGACAGGATGGTGAAGCATGCCACCTACTTCATGACAGAGAAGTGATAGGTACAATATACAAAAGAAGACATACATTTCTGGACATTGCCAATGTATTTACCTTGAATAGATATATTTATATATGTGTATATATATATACATAAATACATATACCTAGATACATAAATACATCTAAAATATACATATATGTATGACATGCATCATATTTATATATGTAATGTATATGATATATTTATTTCTGTGTGTCTGTATGTATACATTTCTAGCAAGGGCTTTGTTTTTCACTTTTTTTTCCCAACAAAAGGGGGGTAAAAAGGCAAGGAAAAATAGAAAAGGTAACTAAAATAAAAGAAAGAAAAGAGGATCAGCAAGACATTTTTTAAAATGTAAATTGAGAGAAGAGAACAGAAGATAGCACAGATAAGCATGACAGCTTTGAAATCTATAGGTTGAATTCACTGTACACCTAAAAAGAAAAGCAAGCCATACTTAATATAGATTATCTACAGTTTCTTACATAATCTATTTTCCTGACATACTAAGTACATGGGAATAACTTAAGTTCATAACAAAAACTTTTTTTATAAAGTAAATAACCATTATGGAAACACCATTTTTATGCCTTCCCTTCAAATCCCTTGTAAAGGTAATAGGAATTTAAAGATCTTCCCTGCCCCTTAATAAGTCTAAGAGAATTTGAAGGCCTTCCCTGCTTTGAAAATAAACTCTGTCCCCTAATAGGCTGAATGTGGTCACATGGAACTGTGGTGTGAAGAGTTTGTGGAAGGGTGGACCTTCAGGAAGCTGGGAGTCAGAGCAAGCTAAATGGTCGGGAAGATAGGATGCTTCCAAGGGAGACAGATAGGCTTGTGAGTAAATATTGGTCTTGTGTTGGTTTGTGGGAAGGCTAAAGGATGATGTGGTTCTTTGTGTTGTTATGGTTTAATAACTTCTTTGCTACTATGATGGAATCTGTTTATTGGTTTTGGGATTCTGTTTTCTAATGTCTGAATAAATGATTTGCTTCCATCTTCTATATGGTGAATCTCTTATATTTTGTGATCAACCACTATGTAGATATATTTATCAGGATTACTGGAGCTAAATTTGGCAATGAGGATTTGATCATGAAAGATTGAACCTCTATTTGGAGGCATAAGGGATTTAGAAGAAGTAATGGATATCCCAGAGTGGAAGGACTTACCTTATTCCTCCCTAGCAAGAGAGTGGTCTAAAAGTACAGGTCTAAAAGTGGGAACTGAGTTTATGGCACGAAGAACCTAGAGATTTAAATACATGTTTGCAAAGAATACCAATTAACCTGGAAGAGAGCTGGAGACAGCGTGTAGGAGGGGCTGGGTTTTACTAACAGGTTACAAGATTATGTATAAGAATAGAGACAAGCTCTTACAAGAAAAAAAACTCAAACACAAAGGGAATTGGCTGTGTTACAGCATTTGGGCTCTCCTTTAGAAGAGCAAGCTAGAAGGTTGGGGAAAAAAAGGATACTTCTGAGAGAGATAGGCTTGTGAGTAAATATCAGTCTTGTGTTGGTTTGTAGAGAAGGTAAAGGATGGTGTGACTCTCTGCTACATTGTGGTGCATTAACTTATATTTTGTTATAATGGATTCAGTTTCCTGATAGTGGGATTTGGTTTCCTGATGTTTGAATAAATGTTTTGCTTCTGTCTTCCATATGGAGAGTCTGTTATATTTTGTGATTGAGCACCATGCAGGTATATTTATAGTGATTGTGCGTACTATGAATATTGCACTGATGCTACATCCCTCTACCTCCCATTCCCCCAAAATTATTTTTTTTTAAAAAGAATCTTGAAGATGACACAGTACCTGGCATACAGTAAGCACATAATAAATACTTGTTAGCTTGACATGGCTTGATATTCATGTTAAAATCATTTAATCAATTTAACTTTTCCTTTTTCCATCACAATCTTTCTGACTTTGAAAAACTCAATGTAATTCTATATATGGATGCTTATTTCTAATCAGAGCATAAATAGATTTGGAATCAATAGCTCATCAAAGAATTCAGCTATGTATCAGAAGCAGAAGACAATTTCCCACCTCTGACACATACTGATTGCATGTTCTTTGACAAATCATTTAATCTCTCAGTTTTCCAGGAAAAATCGCAGAACAGGTGTTAGCAACCTGTATGGGTAGAGCGAAATTCTTCACCTTAGCATTCTTTATAACAATTAAATCACAGGTCCCATCCCTATTTATATTTCTTAAATATATTTCTTGAGATATTTTCTCCTACAATATTATTAATTGCAAGAGGACATCAAAAGTTCATGATTCTCCATCAGAAGCAACATGAGATTTATATTTTATATTTTCAGAATTCAGATGAGTGCTTGACCAAATGCGCATCACACAATAAGTCTAGCTTCATCTTCAGCACCAAAAATTCTATTTGAGATATTGTCAATCTTTTAAAATCAGAAATAGACATGTTGGAGCACATTTACAAATTATTTTGTCTAAATATTTGAAGTATGGACCTCTCAAAAAAGAGTATATTGATTGCTGTTCATTCATTGATTTTTTTTGTCTTCATGGATTATATTATGTCTTTCTAAAAACACAGTGTCTTTATACTAGAAACATAATAATGGAATATTCAAGTTGGAAGGATCTCACAGATCAATACACTCTGTAATATTCTTTAAAAGTAATCATTCAGGCTCTGTTTGAAGATTTACACTAATGTGAAACTCACTAAATTAAGAGGCAGCTCATTATTTCCTTGTACAACTCTAATTGTGGGTAAGTTTCCCTTAGTAAGACAAGATCTACCTCTTCACAAATTTACATTCTGTCTGCTTAAAATAAATCAGAAGGATGTTGAAATTAATTTTTATGCAAAGCAACTGAAAGTATACACCTTTCTCATCTGCATTCAAAATCGCTCAGTTGCATGACAATGTCAGTTTTCAGTTATAATGCTTCAATATCTCAATAAGCATCATTTATGAGCATGTAAGAGACAGACTATCTCACTGAGATAGTTAAAATAACTCAAACAATTACATAATATTATGTGCTCTACCTTGAGAAAGTCTCAAAAAGGTCATTTGCTGAATATGCTATTTAAACAACTTAGAATGTTAGCTGAGAATAAGAACACTGGATTTTTAAAATATTTTCATGTAGTGTCAGCATTGTCACTTACAGATGAACCTTTGGAATAACATTCCCTTGAGCCTATACATAACCATGTAAGCATCTTCATTCTCTAATTAGAACAGGGAATCCTGCTGCTTTTGAGTGACATATAGTTCTAGCTAGCTGTAGGTAGCTGAGTGAACAGCTCATTGAGGCCAGATAATTCCTTACAACTATATTTTTATCCTAAGCATTTGAATATTGATTGATTTACTTTTGAGGCTCATAACCTTAGGAATGTCTTCACTAAAGAAATAATATGCAAAAAGCATATGAGAGAAGTCTAAAGCAGTTATAAGGAAATGACATCATTTATGTATTGCATAAATGTCAAGATTTTCATTTAGATCAGCTGCCACCAAAGTCAATCTTCACTATATATTTCACTAAAAAAAATTTTCTAGATTCTACTTCTACAACACCCCCACCAAACCCCTGCATTTTCTTAGGATTCCACCTAACATCAACAACAACCAAAAAAAAAAAAAACCCGCTATCACACAATGTGAATTATATCCATGGATGACTCTGAAAGAATGCTAGTCTGGCTACAATTAACCATACTAAAACACTGGAAAATGTAAGCAGTTTGCCGTGATTCCATACTTCATTCAAAGAACCAACCTTATAACACCCAAGCAAAAAGACAGACAACATCACTAATCCTAAGGTTCTTCACTGTAGATCTTATGGGAAAACCTAAGCCCTTTTAGGACCACAGCAAAGAGGTTCAACTGGCAATCACTTGTTTGTTTTCTTTCCTCTGGATGGAGGGTAGCAGTCCAAACAATTAATAAACATGTATTGACTTCCTACTATGTATAAAATACTATTAGTAGACACTGTGACTCCAAAGAACAAAACACAGCTTACATCTTATCAGAGGAGACAATATGTATGTATATGTGTATGTATATGCATATGTATGTGTATGTATCTAATAATTATATGTGTATATATATATATGTGTGTGTGTGTGTGTGTGTGTGTGTGTGTGTGTGTACGTGTATGCATATGAGGCAAAGATAAAGGGGTACACTGAGGTGTGAGGGACAAGCTATGTTGACGCACAATGGGGAAAGTTAAAGTGTCATGGGTGAGAAATAGTAAGAAAGCTAGTAGTAGCCTGACTAGAAAAGATATTTAGTAGATGAAAATTCCCTACTGTATAGGATGTAGTATGAGACTGTCCCTGCACCTACGGATTATAAAAGAACTGGCATGACTAACAGTAAACCAGAAAATCCCTGGTATGCTGGCAAGCAGCCCATTCAGAGAAGGTAACAGCTGGTGAATGGCACTGCAGTTTGTGTATCCGAAGAAGGAAGTAATGCTAATGAAACTCCAGCCCACATACACAAGATCATACTTTAACAAGGAGGGAGAAAAACATAGTCAACAACAGGATCTTCACTAAAAATAATGACAAAAATGGAACTGCAGCCTGTCATAGTAGAACCAAGTTCATGCTAAAAATAAGTCAGGATAATTTCTAAACCAACAAAACCAACAAGTGAGTCCTTATATTGCTCAAAATGATGCCAATAGAGTATGACAGGTGGGGACATATAAAAGGAGAGGAAATAATGTACTGAGTCATTTTATTTGACTATATCAAGGGCTGATTCAGATGAAGACACAAGTGAGCTCCTCATATGTCACAGAAGATGGGATTTGCTGACAGGGTAAGTAATCTGACCTATTCAGGGAGGGTTAAGGTCTGATTAATTTAACTAAAGCAAAGAACAAACTAAGAATGGGTTCATAGTTGTCATATAGCTTGTTTTAAAAATAATGACTCTTTTACAATAGTCCAATTTTCTTTCTTTAATTATTTCTTACCAAGCCAAGTAGCTTATTGGAGTTGGCTTAAACCTAGATATCACAACTTCTAGCACTCTAACCATAAGACACTCAAGACAACAGAAAGGCAGCAGTGTATAGCAATTATAATTGCACTGGAAGCCGAGTGGAAGTTGGGAAGTCTAGATATTAGCCCAGGCTCTGTCAGCAACTAAACAATCACTCCACCTCCCCTGGTTCTGTTATTTTATTTGTAAAAAGAGGATGTTGAACTAATAACAATAGCTAACATTTATATGACACTAGAAAGTTTGCAAAATGCTTTACGAACGTTATCTCATTTTAATCTGACAACAACCCTGGGAGCTAGGTACTATTATTATCCCCATTTTATAGATGAGGAAATAGAGAACAAACAGGGGTTAAGTGACTTGCCCAGAGTCATACAACTAGTAAGTGTTTGAGGCATGATTTGCACTCAAGTCTTCCCTACTCCAGGTCCAGAATTCTATCTATTGTCTCATCTAGTTTATTCTTATTCTAGATAAAACTAAATATTCACATTCTTTCTCTCTCTCTCTCTTTCTCTCTCTCTCTCTTTCTCTCTCTCCTACACACACACACACACACACACACACACACACACAAACACACACACACACACCACAGTATTTATATAGCACCTGCTAAGCACTTTACAAATATTTCACTTGATTTTCACAACCACCCTGGGAGATAGATGCTATTATAATCTCCATTACACAGTTAAGGAAACTAAGGCTGACAGAGGTTAAGTGACTTGTGCAGGATCACACACCTGGTCCATATCTGAGACCAGATTTGGACTCACATCTTCTTCACTCCAGGCCCAGCACTAGTCTATCCTCTGTGCCACTTCACAGTCATAGAAAGATAAAGAGAGAGAGAGAGAGAGAGAGAGAGAGACAGAGAGACAGAGAGACAGAGACAGAGAGACAGAGAGACAGAGAGATTGATAGATATAGACAGACAGATAGATAAGATAGATAGATAGATAGATAGATAGATAGATAGACAGATAAGACAGATCAAATACTAGATATACACTTCATTTGATCTTCACAGAATTCTGTGAGATAAATTTGCTAGGCCTTTTTATCCTTTTTTTTTTTTTTTTTTGCTTTTTGGAGGGCAATTGGGGTTAAGTGACTTGCCTCAGGTCACACAGCTAGTTTTTGTGTTAACTGTCTGCAGTAAGATTTGAACTCAGGTCTTCCTGACTCCAGGGCTGGTTGTCTATTCACTGCACCACCTAGCTGCCCCTTCTTTAAATCTTTTTTAAATCTTTTTTATTTTAACAGATGAGAGTTTAAACAGCTTACCTAGGATCACACAGTAAATGTATAAAGTGGGATTTGTACTCAAATCTTCCTTATTCTACTTCAATAACTTTATACACTGTGATATACTAATGGCCTCTAAGACTCTCTTCCAGCTCTAAATCAGGTAGTTAAGGGGTTTAGTGGTTAGAGCACTGGGCCTTGAGCCAAGAAGACCTGAGTTCAAATCCAACCTTAGACACTTACTAGCTGAGAGACTTGGGTAAATCTCAATCTCTGTCTGCCTCTGGTTCCTAAACTATAAAATGGACTTAACAGCATCTACCTCACCAGCTGTTGTGAGAATCATATAAATTAATATTTTAAGTGCTTAGCTCAGTGTCTAGTACAAATAGGTGCTATACAAATGCTTGTTCCCCTCCTTTCCTCTAAATCCTGTTATTTCTGTTATTTTAAAACAAGCTTATAGCATGTATTCCCAATAAAATCCTGCTCCAATGCCTCACAATGGTACAAAAATGTTCATCGGTTCTCAAAATCTTTAGAGGTAATAGCACAAATTGCAACAGGTCTTACAATGCTGGAAATAGTTTAAGTACAGGCCTGACAAAGGACTTTTTGTCTGTTTCCCAAGAACTAGTCAGTCATTTAACAAGCATTCATTTGGAACATAGTATATTCCAGGTACTCTTCTAAGTACTAGGGACACAAAGGAAGATAAAAGTATGATTTCTGTACTCAAGTATCTCACCTGCTAAACATGCAAATAATTATGTGCAGTCACACATACCATGTGAAGGGAAGTTTATCTCAGATAACCTGGCAGCAAGGAAGACAGAGAAAATCTTGCAAGAAGTGGGATTTGTGTTGAGTATTAAAGAAAAAGGCAAGCTATGAGGAGGGAGAGCATTCCAGGCAAGATGGAGAACAAATGTAACTGCACAGCTAGGCAATGGACTATTATGAGAGGAATGGCAAGTAAGCCTACACAGCTGGGTTTCAGAATGTATGAAAGTGAATAAGGTCTAAGAAGACTGGAAAAGTAGAGGTAAAAAAATCAGATTGTAAGGGGAATTAATGTCCAGATAAAGAATTTGATATACTAGAGGGAGACTCTGGAGAGTTTTGAATGGAGTGCAAGGAGTGACAAGATCAACTCTGCACTTTAGGAAAATCATTTTGGTAGTTAAATGGATGATAGACTTAAGCGATTAGAGTACTGAGGCGGGAAAACCAATTAGGAATCTATTGCAATAGTCCAGAGAAGAGATGATGAGAGCTGTACGAGGATGGTGGTTGTGTGACTGAAGAGAAAGGCACATAAGTAAAAGATATTGCGAAAATAAAAAACAAGATTTGGAAACAACAGAGTGGATAAGTGTGATGAATGCAAGTGAAGAGTTGTGAGGCTGTAAGCATGGATAAGTAGGAGGATAACAGGGCACTTGACAGTAATAAGAAAGTTGGGAAGAGAGGAGAATTTGAGGTATTAGGAAAATGAGTTCTGTTTTGTACATGTCTATGAAACCTCCCATTCAAGACATCCAAAGTGAAGTTAGTAAAGCAGAGCAGGTGAGATTAGGGCTGGTTATATGGAGGTATGAAACATCTTCATAGATAATAACTGAATCCCATGAGATCACCAAGCCAAACAGTATGTAGAGAGAAGAGAGCCAAGGACAGAACTTTATAGTATACCCATGGTTAGTGGGCTCTTAAGGATCCAGCCTGAAAAGGACACATAGGAGGAGAACCAGAAGCAGCACGAGGAAATCCTAGAGAAGAGAGACTATCTAGGCAGGAAGAGAATGATTGAGAGTGTCAAAGCCTGCAGAGATGTCAAGAAGGATGAGAATTGACAAAAAAAGACTATTCAATTTTGCAGACTCACTTAATTCAAAGAATTTCATCACTAGATTAGTTAGCTGCAGGAGGATTCATCTTTGAGCAACAGCATATGTGGAAAAAAACATCTACTAAGGCAAAAATAGGTTGCAACCTACATCAATGGTAAAAGTTTGCTGATGAGGATGAGGTTCTCTGAAATATATAAAGGCACTATATGTGCTGGAGATACAAAAGTAAAAGAAGACACTATTTGCTCTTGGGGAGCTAATGAATCTAACTGAGGGAAATGACATTTGTAAAAGTCAAACATACAACACAGTTATGATCAATGTGTTACAAGAAATTTGAGGAAATTAAGATCAATTTACAGCAGGAAAATCAGAGAAGTCTTCACAGAGAAATTGGCATCTGACTTAGATCACAATGGAAGGAAGGGATTTCAGGAGTTGGAGATGGGAAAACATTTCATTTTAGACATGAGGATGGAAACAGACAATCTTAATAGAGCAGTAGTAAGGGGGGAAACATAGGACTTAAAGATCATATTGGTCATAACAACAAGGAATAGTGTGAGAAAAGGGTGAAAGTTGATGTCAGAAGATGGAAGATGATTACTGTATATTACATTCATTAGGCAATAAATAACTGAGTGAAGTCTCATTTGTCATTGACAGGTTTCAATGAGAATCAGTTGAAGGATTTGGCAAAATTTATACTAGAGAAGAGAAAATTTTCAATGGGACATGAGACTTTTCACCTAAAAGAAAGATTAGGCTGAGTCTAATTGGATCCAGCAGGTAGAAGTAAAAGAGATGGGTATAAATTAAAGCAAAGAACATTTCATCTAGATTGTTTTCCTTAGAAGCACATCATAAAAATGAAAACTATTCAAAAACTAAGAGTTTTTCAGAAGAGATTCTTGATCAGTATATGGACTAAGTGGTACCTAAGGACCCTTCCAACTACAAATTCTATTTCCACCAAGATTATTCAGGTCTCAAAGTAAAAGATTCTATAGGGAGGAGAGAATGCCAGTTAGAAAACTAATACAATATTCCTGTAGAGAGGAGATAAGGGTCTAAATTAGAAAGTGGGGCAGCCAGATACTCGGAGATATTACATAGGTAGAATCAAGATGATATAGCAGACTGAAGTCATGCCATCAACAGAGATAAAGAAGGTAAGGGGGAAGAACAGACATTTGGGGAGGGGAAAAGTTGGGGAGGTGATGAGTTATGTTTTGAAGATGTTAAATTTGAGACAAGGGAAGAACATCCAGGTTGAGTAATCTGACAGGCTATAAGAATCAGGCAGTTATTCCAATTGCCCTGCTTTGTTCTAGTGAGCAGACGTATGAGCAAGGGTTGAAATGGAAAGAAAGGCAAATACAGATTTTCTATGAGGAAAAATAAAAACTTTCCTAATAATTAGAGCTGTTGAAAAGTAGAATGGGCTGCCTTAGGAGACAGTGGGTTCTCATTCACTGAGGGTCTTCAAGCAAAGGTTGAATGATAACTTGTTGAGTGAGCTTTAAGGGAAATATATATTCAGATAAGAGATGGGTAGATATGCATTCAGATATGAATCTCAGGATCCTTCCAACACTGAAATGCTGTTATTCTGTATTTGAAACTCGGGAGAGTGCTTAAGGTTAGAAATATAGACTTGGGAGTCATCTGAATAGAGGAAATAATTGAAGTGAATGGAGTAGAAGAAATAACAAGGCAGAGAGCAGAAAGGAAAAAAAAAAGAGAACTACAACAGAATCTTGAGGGACTGTCTTGTTTACAGGAGGAGGATGAGAAACTACCAAGGGACGCAAGAAAAACTGATCAGGGAAGGAGGAGGAGAACTATAAGAGTTAAAGGACATGGAAACCAAGGGAGAAAAGAACATCAAAGGATTTGAAAGAGTGATAAAGTGTCAAATGCTGTAGATAGTTCAAGGACAATAGTTACGTTACCTTCTATCCCAATAATCAGTAATCTAATAAATTAATAGTCATTCCTAAATATTAGTGGCATTATGTAAATTAATTTGTTTCCAAGGATGAATGTTAGACATATTTGAAACATTTATAGTCACAATATGAAACACACAGAGAATTTATATAATATACAATGAACAGCTGTTAAATTCCACAAATGAGTCTTTCAGAAGATAATTTTCCTTTAAGACATAATCAAGAGAACCTGTTAAATATTAACAGGTAATGGAAAGCTATCAACTTTTGAAATATCCTATTCATATCACCAAGGGGGCAAAAATCCATTTATTATTAATTCTACAAAGAAATTGATTTTTTATCATTCCTTTCAAACACAGGCATGGAATTCTTTAGTACACTGAACTTATTTTAAAACTTTCATAAAGTCATTCACTTTTCAACTACATAATTATTTTCCTTTTGGGGGGAAGGGAAGGTCATAGGAGGTATGACTTACTTTTCCTTTTAATACTCAGCAGCTGGTACCCTTTTTCCCTGAATCAAGATGAGGGCAAAGATACAAAAGTCAGCTCTTTCCATGAGATTTGACTGTATTTCAGAATATTATATCAAATTTATTTTTTTATTTGTGAAGGTTAACTCTAAATATCATTTCATTCCACTACAGCCAAATAAGAAATGAACTTTAAAATTCATCTCTAACACCTACATTACATTTAACTTTGACTCAATGAAGTCTAAAAAAAGCAAATTTTGAAAGCTATTAGTATTAGTGTTCCACTAAAGTATCTATATACCTCTACTAATAAAGAAAAGAAATTTAATTCATCACCATGAAGCAATCCACTTTAATAATGAAACCTGTAGTGTACAGCAGAACAAGTGATGAACCTGTGGTCTAATGGGAAAAGAGTGAAATTTTGAATCAAGTGATGCCTGAGTTTAAATCCTATCTCTGACATTTAATAGATTCATGACTTGAAGAAAATCAATTTACTTTCCTAATCTTGTTTTCCTTATTTCTAAAATAGGTATAAAAGTCCCTATAGTACCAACCTCAGAAGGCTGTTGTGAGCTCAAAACAGAATGAATGCTATATCTTAACATCAAGGGACAATTTCAATGATAAAAAAAATTATGTACTGTAAGGGTTCTTAGACTTTTTTGTGTCATGGACCCCTTTGACAGTTTACTGAAGGCTTTGGATTCCTTCTCAGGATGTGTGTTGCCTAGATTCATAATCAAATGAAATGCTAAATTTTGATTAGAAGTTAGTAAATATAAAGATGTAGTTTTTTCTCCTCCAAGTTCACGAACACTCTGATATCTATCCATAGTCCCCTTTGGGGTCCAGGTATAGAAATCTGGTATAGGAGTTCTTTTCATTACAACTCATATGACTAAGAGTAAGATATTAAATTTCTTTAGACTTCAGTTTCTTCATTTGTACAATGAGAGTGTTGGCTTCATGACACCATAGGGCAGTGGTTCTCAACCTTCCTAATGCTGCGACCCTTTAATACAGTTCCTCATGTTGTTGTGACCCCCAATCATAAAATTATTTTTGTTGCTACTTCATAACTGTAATTTTGCTACTGTTATGAATTGTAATTTAAATATCTGATATGCAGGATATATTTTCATTGTTATAAACTGAAGATAACCCACAGGCTGAGAACCGCTGCCATAGGGTGTTTAAGAAGTGCTAAAGAGCTTGCATGTAGAAAAAATTTAAGAAGCCCTGGACTAGATGATTGCTAAGGTCCCACAAACTTGGGTCAACATAGCAAATGATAGTTATATCTCTCTATCAAGTAGCATAGATATAAGATTTTGATGACTCTGAAAGAGAAAGTTAAACTGACAGTTTTGTACAACTGCCTCACTTAAATCCAATTCTCAATCAAGTCAAGATGAAGTCACCCCATAATGTTACTGGTCTTCTTCAAAAATGAAAGACAAACAACAATGTTTTTTTTATCTTCAGATACAGTATAATGTGGGTAGTAATGATCTAGTCACAAGTTCATTTTTATTTGATTAAAAACATTAAAGTGTACTATGAACTCCCGCACCACCTAAATATGACAAATTCTCTATATCTTTTTGGTCAAGGAAAAAGCTTTTTGTTTGTTTGTTTGTTTGTTGGGGGTTTTTTGGAAAGAAAAAAGCTTTTGAGTTAAGGCTAGCTCAACCTACATTCCCTTTAAAAACTTAACTAGGAAAACATATCACCTAAAACACAACTTCAGAATCAAGTTGGAAGAAAAAAAAAACAAACACTTCATTGAAGTTTTATAGGCACTCCTAAGAGTTACATAGTTGGAAATGAAAGTTGATTTTTTTCTTACATGTTCACATACTGGAACAAGTAAAATAAAGGCATCTGGCATTGCTATAGTATTTTGGAAGATGTATGTACAGTAAGTTGAACTGTAAAAGATATAACCCTATACATATCATCTATTTTGTAAAGGAAGCCTCATATATTGGACAGAGAGCTAAGAATGAATGGAGTCAGGAAGATCGATGGTCAAATTCAATCCTAATACTTGCTAGCTGTGTGACCCCTGGCAAAGCATTTAACATCTATGTGTATTGTGCATCCTAGAACTTATCTACTAAATAAATATCTACTAAAACGCAGATAGGTTGCAACCAGCATTAATGGAGTTTCCACACCAGAAATTATCCATGCTGAGGCAGAGGTAGGGTGTCATGCATATCATCCTATCAATAATCTGAATCATCAGTTTTTCAAATTATCAGTATGGTAATAGTTATGTATGATGTGTTTTATTTTTCCTAGATGATAAAGACGGGGCAAAGCCAAGATGGCAGAGAGAAGCCAGGAAATTGCCTGAGCTCTCCCTGGTTTCCCTCAGAAATACCATAAAATCAAGCCTCTGAAAGGATTCTGGAGCACTAGAACCCACAAAAAGAAAAAGTGAAACAATTTTCCAGTTTAAGATAATTTAGGACTTCAAGAAAGGTCTGTCTCACTTGGGTAAAAGGGGAGCACAGCTAGTGTCCAGGAAAGCCGGTGGGAGGCTCTTAGTCAAGGCACAGACCTCAGTCCTGGCTCAGCAGGATAGTGGCACAGCTGGTCAGCTGTGAGGCTCCAGGCCCATCAGAGAAGGCAAACTGCCAGACCCAGAACCCAGCACAACAGGTGTGACTAGGGTGGGTCACCCCACCACAGTGGGCAGGCCACAAGCCCTATAGACCTGTAAAATAGATCCAGGAGAGGTAACTTAAGAATTATTGGACTACATGAAAATCATGATAAAAAATATAGCCTGAACAGCATCGTCAAGAAATTATCAAGGAAAACTGCTCTGATATCCTGGAACCAGAGGATAAAATCGTAACTGTAAGAATCTACAATTATCTCCTGAAAGAGATCGCAAAATAAAAACTCCAAGGAATCTTGTAGCAAATTCCATAATTATCAGGTCAAGTAAAAAAAAAGAGATTTTTTTGAGTAGCTAGACATACAGAAGGCAATTTACTTGAAATTTGTAAACTAAAAATAAGAATTTTAAATTGTCCTAATAAAAGACTTATTCAACAGTTATTTTAAACTGACTAATATAACAAACATAATTTTAAAGAGAACAAATGAATTCAAAAATAAGAAATTAGTATGAGAAAAATAAATACACTTAGTTTAATGCTCAACTTCTACAAATAAGTGTCCACCTGCTGCGCTTGATTATTTTGAAAGTCTATTAAAATCAGCAAAGGAAACAGACATTAAAAATGCTAAAAGTACTTTCATGTTTAAGTACTTTCTCCAAGTAAAAATTCTATTTTTGACATGCAGGCTTTAAAGGTTACATCATTGTGGATTAAATTAATCCATTAAAGGAATAGGATAGCCCAATGTTGATAGTTATTATAGAATTGAGAGATGATGAAAGTAATTTTTGACTCATTTTAAACTTTCCATCACAACAGGGTTAATGGAAGTTAACATAAACAGCAGTGAAATAATAAAACAGTAAACTGATAGAGGTACAGCTATCAGAATTTCAATAAAAAAGTATACATCTATAAAGAAAATTACTTTGTTTATTCATTTTACTCCTCCGGATTTCTTTACATGACTGTTCTATTTCCATTTACAAAAACAAAAATCACTTTTGAACATTCATTGTTTTTACAACAGTTTTTTTTCCCTCCACTTATTATTAAGATATTTCATACTGATAACTTAGAGTATTTATGATGAAAACGTTTCATCATATCTTGTCACCAATTTGAGGCCTTCTCTAAATCTATGAGTTTTATAATCCCTGATTTGTCTTTGACACTCTTGATCAGAAGAGAAGGCTGGGATTACATAAAGCACCCTCTTGTGTGTCTTCCATGCTATTACCTACATTCCCAATGCATAACTACTGTGAAAACAGGTTACTTTTTTACAATGGGACTCTAGAGCACTTTAAACAGGGATCCAAGACAAAATAAGATCTAGGTACTTTAAAACATGTCATATGAAAATTCTGAAATCAGAATCAGGAAAAAGGTACTTTAAATTCAGCTAAAAACAATTACAGTTATGACAGTGATCTAACATTTCAACATGCATAAAAGTTACAAATGTGTGAAAGAGCAGATTATATTAGATGGGTATATTATGTTTAAAGTCAATAGGGTTTGGTTCTAAAGTACTTGTCTCATTTTTCTACAGATTACATCCACTTTGTCAGACTTGATTTATATTGACAGATGGTCAGATCACTCATGACATTTTCTATTTAGCTTCCCAATTAAAATCAACTGTGGAATGTAGATTGGACCCAGATTTCTTTTCAATAAATACTTATTCTAAGGGACAGCAAGAAAACCTTTCTGCTTAGGAGAGAGACAAAACATTTGTGTTTATATCAACAAAACTCAATTTCATTTCCCTTTTTACCATCAATTGAGGTTAGCATTATTTCAAAATTTGAAGGACATTATATTCTATATAATTGTATTAAAATCAACTGAAAGCAATAAGAAAATTCTAAAATTTAATGGGAAAAGCAAAAATAATAACTTTTCAAGATACCATGCTATTCTTTATCTTGTTGATCAAAAATACATTTCTGAATTGTTTATAATCACCTTTTTTAAAAGCCCTCTAAAGGAAGACCCAGTAAAATTTCAATTCATCAATATCCTAAACCTATAAATAGTCCCATTCCTGCAAATAAATTTTTGTGCTTAATAACAGTAATAGCTAATATTTATATGTACCTACTATGTGCCAAGCACTACACTGTGTTTTCACAAATATTATTTCATTTTGTGCTCACAAGGACATATTTTAAAAATGAAGAAACAGAGGTAGAGGTAAAGTTCCTTATCCAGGGTCACAAACTTATTACGTTTCTGAGGCTGGATTTATACTTAGGTCTTCCTGATGCCATACCTAAGCATTTTTATCCTTGGGGCACATATCTGCCCATTGTAAGTGTTGTAATACTATACTGCTTCAGCATTAATCATTCTAAAACTGAAATGTATTTGAAACATCTTATTAAACATAATGCTTCTCTTCTAATAGACTTGAATAACCCAGTAAAATCATTTTTAAAAAAAAACAAACTTTTAATAAATATGCAGTTTATGTATATGCGTTGTAAAAATTACACCAGATTTTTATTTATGTTTCAAAGTGGTTTCACTAAATTCTTCCACTTATTAATTCTATACTTGGAATGTTTGTTTTTTATCTCTCAAGCAAGTTTTATAACTTTACTTGAAAAACCTGTCAATACTCCAAGGCTCAATAATTTGTGTCTTTTGTTTGTTTGTTTGTTTGTTTTAGTGTGGGTACTTCTTGGTTGTAACCCCTCTATAATTTAAAAGCAAAAAGACTTGGAAAATACCAAATGGCCAAAATGGCCGAAAAATTTATCATCATGTGGTCAGCCCAGTGATGGGCTATTGTGAACTTAGTTTGATCAGTCGCTGAAGGTGAAGCAAATACACATTTTGATGATAGCAGATATACATTTTGTTTTAATATTGCATTATTTCTAAACTAACCACAAATCCCATTAAATAAAAATGACCCTAGGAATAAAGTTTGTATTTTGGATTTGGGGCAAAATGAGAAAAATATAGACATAATGCATGCAAATTAGGTCCCTGGACATTCCAGTCTTAACATAAGGATAGTCTTCTAAAAGAAATGGTAGAGCCAAATTAATATCCATTCATAATAGCTTTGATTAGTGTAAACCCTATTTTTGCCATGTTACCTTTAAACTGAATTTGTCATAATAAGTCAGAATAGCCCGCCCTTAGGGATCCTGTCTCTATGATTTGTAATACTTCAAAAAAAGACCAAGAAAAAAAATTGTTCTATTAGCAGCAATTTCCCAATTACCTCAAACTACTGTTTAATTAAGTTTTACATTCATACATAGTTGTCTATAACATAACCAAACTAAGTTGTCTCTTTGGTTTTCAGAACAGCTCTTACTTCTTAATAGTCATGCTTCACATGGATGAGTTTCAAGCACTTTAAAATACAATACATTGACATCAGCCTCCGTACTATTCCTTGCACATGACATCTTTTAACTTTTATATTTTCACTGACTTTCCTTTATGTCAAGAATATTTAACCTCTCCATCTAAGCCTCCTGGCTTCCTTGATTTTCTTCAAGTCTCAGCTAAAATCCCAACTTCATCAAAAAGCCTTTCTCTTTCTTCTTTTCTGTCACCCTTAATGCTAGTTTTTTCCCTCTGAGATTACTCCTGAGATTAGGTATACTTATGTATATGTGTATATGTATTATATATGCATTTCACGTGGACATAATTGTTCATACATTGTCTCCTCCACTCCAGTGTAAATTCCTTGAGGGCAAATACTATTTTTTTCCCATATCTTTACATTTTTTAGCACTTAGCCCAGGAGTTACCACATAGTAAGCAATTTTAAATGCATATTGATTTGATCTTACTTGACTAAAACACATTTACTTCCATAACAAGTTCTTGGGGAATAAGTAAAAAGTATCACCATTCCCATTTTACAGATGGTCACCCTCAAAGGCAGTGAAGCTTTCCACAGCTCATGGATAACGAGAGGAAGTTCATAGCAACTGCTGACATAAAAACATACATGAACAACGTGGACAATAAATCAGCATTGGGCAAATGGACTTGGGGGTGATGGGCATTTATTTAGTGCCTATGATGTACCAAGAGGGACAGGCTAGAAGGCACAGTGGATAGAGTGCCAAGCCTGTGTAACGCCATGCACCAGCAGCTTCCCAAAGGAATGCTACTGTGAACAGCTTTTAGAGTTCAGATTACAAAATATAGTGAACACTCTGTTTATTCCATTACAAATCAAGACAAACATTCAAAATATTATAATATTCACAACATTACATCTTAT
>JAQQSU010004089.1:0-14176 GCA_028627135.1 Pseudochirops cupreus | reverse complement strand
GGATGGCTGTTTTGGGGCAGTGGGCGGGGGAAAGAAAGGGAGAAAATATGTAACTCTAAAAAATTTAAAAAAAAATAAAATAATAAAATAAAATAAAATAAAGAGCAATATTGTGTAAAATGCGTTCTCTTTGCTTCTTCCCTTACTTTTCCTTGAACGCCGGTAGAGATGGGGCAGGACTAGATGATCACTGAAGTTCCTTCTGGCTCTAATTCCTAGAATGCAGTTATCCCTTGAACGGTGGAATAATGGAGGCTGAATGTTGGACA
The DNA here is from genome assembly GCA_028627135.1 of Pseudochirops cupreus. NCBI lineage: Eukaryota > Metazoa > Chordata > Mammalia > Diprotodontia > Pseudocheiridae > Pseudochirops > Pseudochirops cupreus. Next base: position 13,907 of record JAQQSU010004089.1, on the reverse strand, counting down.
TCCTAGTGTAGACTGAACCGGCCCTCAGAGTAATTTGCATTTACTTTCTCCCTGTTTCCTAATGGTGAGGAAGCAGCGCTGAGCACTCAGACAGATGAGACTTTTATCTCTCCTTAAAGAATATTAGATTTAGAGTTCCAGGACCTGGATTCAAATTCTGACTCTTGTCATTTACTACCTGTGTGACCAGTTAGGTAGTACAGTAGATATAGCACTCATCTTGGATTTAGGAAAACCACGGCTCAAATCCAGCCTTACTATCTGTATGGCTTTAGACAAGTCACTTAAAAAAAAATCTCTATTTGCCTCAGTTTCCTCATCTGTAAAAATGGGTGCAATAATATTTATAAAGGGCTTTGCAAACCTTAAAGCAATATGCAAATTCTGCCTAGCGGTATTACTTCACCTCTCTTCAGCTATTTTTTCATCTGTAAAAAGAGGAGGTTGACCTGGGCATCCCTAAGGTCCTTTCTAGATGTAAAGTCCAGGGTCCTGCAAAACAGATAGATTCTAAGCCTGAATAACAATTAAGATAAATTAGAAATTACAGAGAAATGAACGCTTCGTGGTAGGTGCTCTGCTTCACAAGGTTGTTGCTTAAAGCACCATATATACTATCTGTGATAAAAATTGTTATATATTAGATATTAAACATTATTAATTAATGACTATTTATTTTTGTTATTATTGACCTGTATTTTCATTAGTTCAGGGAACTCTGAATAAGGAAACATCTTCTACTAGTGCAGGCCAGCACTTTCTTTGCAATTTATCATCTCAGAGAGTTGCCTAGAAACCCCAAAAAGCTAACCAAGGGAGGGAAGTGTAGCATAAATGTAATATTTACAGTGGCAATGGTCACAATAAATATTCCTGCATGGTGCTTGATTGCAAAATATAACAGACTCTCCATATAGAAGACAGAAGCAAAACATTTGTTCAGACACCAGAAAACCAAATCCCCAAACCAATAAGTTGATTCCATCATAGTAGCAAAGAAGTTAATAAGGCATAACAGCACAGAGAGCCACAGCATCCTTTAGCCTCCCCATAAACCAATACAAAATCAGTATTTTACTCACCAGCCTAACTGACCCCTTGCCTGAGTATCCTCTCCCACCATCTGTCTGGCTCTGACTCCCAGCTTCCTGTGAGCTGTACTCCACCCTTCATCAAACTCCTCCCACCCCAAGCTCCACGTGATTACATTCAGCCTATTAATGGGCAGAGTTTATTTTCAAAGCAGGGAAGGTCTTCAAATTCCCTTAGGCTTATTAAGGGGCAGGGAAGATCTTCAAATTACCATTACCATTACAGGAAGAAAGAAAGGAATATACATTTATATAGTGTTTACTATGTGCCCAATGCCATGGCTTTATGAATCATCAGAGTTTACACAGCTAAGATATGTCAGAGCTGAGACTTGGACTCATATATTCCTGGCTTTGAGTTCAACTCTATAATCCGTTAGATTGTAAACTCCTTGAGGGCAGAGACTGTCCTTTACCTATTCTTGTATCCCTCATGCTTAGCACAGTGTCTGACATATTAGGCAATTAAGAAATGTTCATTCATTGATCAATGGATCGATTCACCATGCCAAGCTGCTTCTTCTGTTACTATTTTTGTCATCATAATCATCACCCTCTTCATCATCTTTATCATCATCACCATCACCACCACCATCATTATCATCATGTCCTCATCCTCATCCTCATGAGAACTCAGGGCACAACAGAAAGAGTGCCAGCCATATCCTTAGCTCCTTGCATATTCTCTGCTTTTGGCAGTCTGATCCATTCACCATCTCCAAAAATGCCTGGGGTTTTCCAGACTTTGCTTACTCTGTCCCCTTATGTGACATACTCTCTAGCTCCAGTATCCTCCAAGGCCCAGCTTGGACCCCACCCAATAGTGAATTGTCCTTTGATCAGTCCAGCCCACACTGTTCCATCCTCCAATCTCTTTCAGTCCCTATTCTCTCTGCCTCTCAGGTGTTGCTTCTCTCATGCTCCCTTCTCTTGTACTACTGTGTTGCCATAATTGTGATCCTGTTACCTCGTAAACATTTTGAGAGCAAGGACAGTAACTTATACTATTGGTTATTTCCCATAGTGGCTGGTACAGAGCCTAGGACACCTTTGATGTTTAGTAATTATTTTTTGAATGGCTGATTAAACTCAACTAATTAGGACTCCTGATAAAGTGACAGATGGATAATTGCTAAATTTTTTTTCTATCCACCTAGGTTCCTCAGATATATAACTATTAGCCAGAGCAACTAGGTAGTGTCATGGATAGAGTGCCAGGCTTAGAGTCAGGAAGACCTGGTTTCAAATCTAGCCTCAGACAGTTACTATCTGTGTGACAAGTGGGCAAGTCCAGGGATGGGGAACCTACAGCCTCATGGCCACATGTGGCCCTCGAGGTCCTTGGGTGCAGCCTGTTGACTGAGTCCACATTTGTAACGATACTGGGATTTGACGATCTTCCACGCCCCTTGAGCCTGCTGATGTAGCAGGAAGGGGTGGAGCAAGAGAACACAGGAACCAAGTGAGTCTTCCTGCGGTGCTGACTGTAAGCGGCAGTGGTTGCAGTGTGAACTTTTTTTTTCTTTGAGCCGCCAGAATCTCTGCTAAGGACTCCTGCTGAGGACTGCCAGGGATGGGAACTGCCAGGGGCCAGAGCTGCTGGGAGCAAGCTGCCTGGATGCTGAGCAGTTGTGTGCCTGAGGAGAGGAAGATCTTTGCCTGAGGTAGCCTGTCCTGTTTGAAGGCTTGAGAATGTGGGTGTTTACTACTTTAACTACATGTGCCAACTTCATAACTACTGTGTTGGCTTTGACTTTCTGGTTTTGGGACTCAGTTTTCTGGTATTTAAATGAATGCACTATCTATATTTCTTATGTAGAGAGCCTGTTACATTTTGTGATTAATAACTATAGCAGCATATTTATAGTTACTGTAGGCATTGTGAATACTGCATTGCTGATACAACATTTTACAAAACAAATCCTTTTATTAAGGGGATTTGTTCTGTGAAGTTTGAATTTGGTCAAAAGGCCACACTTGAGGAACTAGTGTGTCCTTGAGGCCACAGGTTCCCCACCCCTAGGCAAGTCACCTAGCACTATTTGCTGCAGTTTTGTCACCTGTAAAATGAGCTGGGAAAGGAAATGGCACATTACCCAAATGTCTTTGCCAAGAAAACCTCAAATGAGTTCATGACTGAAACAACTGAACAGCAACAACAAAATTTACTAAGAAGTTTCTTGCGGGGGAAGCAGCACAGGGGTGGCTGGAAGAACTTGGGCTTTGAAGTCAGAGCACAGTAAAGTAGAAAGAGCCCTGACTCTGGAGTCAGGAAACCTGGGCTCAAATCTCACCTCTGATTATTGTTACCTATCTAACATTGGGCAAGTCACTTAATCTGGCTTTAGTTTTCTCATATGTAAAACAAGGGTATTAGAGGTTCTTTCAAGCTCTAGAACAATGACTTTGTGATTAAATGATCCTGGCACTGCTACTGACTATGTTGTTGTGTGGTTGTGGCAGACTCTTTGTGATGCCAATTGTCCATAGAATTTTCCTGGAAAAGATACTGAAGTGATCTGCCATTTCTTTCTCTAGTGGATTAAAACAACCAGAGATTAAATGACTTGTCCAAAGTGACACAGCTAGTAAGTATCTGAGGCTGCATTTGAACTCAGGTCTTCCTGACTTCACAATTATGTTGTATATCTGTTATAAAAATATTTTTTTAAAAACCAAACAAATAAATTCATGCTCCCTGTTAAAGGAAAAGCTGGCTCATTGAATTATAGATGTAGAACTGGTAGGGACCTTGGAGGTCATGTAGGCCAACCATCTCATCTTACCAATTAGGAAATTGAGTCCAGAGAAGCAATGTTTTGTCTAAGGTCACACGGGTAGCAAATAGCAAAGCATAGACTCCAACCCAGAATTTCTGACTCCCAATGCAGAGCTCTGCAGTACGTCAAACATGAAAATGGAAAGTTGATCAAAGGTGGCCAGTAGATAACAAGTCTTCAGTAGTTAGACACTTGTGCTGGAGAATATGAGAAGGCAGATCTGCTCCTTCAGCTCCTTCCAGGAATTCAGTCTCTTTAAGGAGTTTGCCTTCTCCTTTTTCAATATCCATTGGCTACTGTTAAATTCCCAGTCTTCTAAGGTACCTTCTAGCTCTGGAAGTATTATCAGCACTTCATCCCTATTCTCAAACCAATTCACCTTAATTTGGCACCACAATGATATTTTTGGCATTAAATTTTTAGTCTTTTTTTAACATAAATTTTATTTTTTTTTACTTAACATATTTAATATAATAAATCTCCTTTTTCTTCCTTCTACTTCCCCCCTCCCCAACATTGGGCTTGGGGGAAAGAATAATAAATGCCTTTTAATAAATATGAATGGTCAAGCAAAGCAAATTCCCTCCTTTGCCTTGCTTTAAAAATATCTCATTCTGCTCCCTGAATCCATCATCTCCTGCAAGTGATGAGGTGGCAAGAAATGGGAATTCGTCGGTTGGAGAACGAATGAACAAATTGTGGTACATGAATGTGCTGGAATACTGCTCTATTATTTAGTTCTTTCTTTTTATTTTAATTTTCTTTATTACATTTTTAATTTATGGAATAAAACAAGTATTTCTATAACAGTACGATAAAAAGATGATTACACATGAAACATTGTATACAACTTGCTACTCCTTTTAAATATATAATAAAGTTATTGTTTAAATTTCTTTGTTTTTCCACTTCTTTCTTCCCTCTACCCTATCCTAGAAATGGCTACCAAGACACAAATATGTGTATGTATGTATGTAAAATCATACTACACGTATTTCTACTTCTACTTATTTCTTGAAGAAATTATTACACCATTAATTTTTTCCCCTTCTCTCTTCCCAAAATAGATTTTCAGAATTTTGTTTTATTTTTGTTGTGAGGAATTCCTAGTAAGGAAAAGCCCTCCACCAATATAGATAGGCACCTAATAGTGTTTAAGTATTACCTGGGGAAATGGAGAGGTTAAGTGAATTTCTTAGCATCTCACAACCACTGTGTGTCAGAGATGGAACTTAAACCCAGGTCTATCTAATTTGAAGGATGGTTCTCTATCCATTATGCCATACCACCTCTAGTCTAATGAATTTGAAAGACAACTATGTTGCTACTGTTTGGGGAGAACATTGCTCTGAATATACCATCCTTCCCTTTGACTTTTGGAGACATTATAGAAGAGAGCTGTATATGTAAGAAAAAACTTATTATTCAGTCCATGGCATAGTAAAAAAGAAAAAAAATATGTAATCTGTGATAAGCTTACTTCTGATAAATAATTTTGTATTGGGCAAAAGGATTGTAAGGACATACCTTCCCACCAATGGGAATGAAGGTCCGGTTAATGGGGAAAGGATTTAGGGTTTTTTTGTGGGTGGTTCTAGAATTGTTTGTGCAAGGGTATAAAACTGCTTGTTTGATTTTGTACTTTGCCTCCCAACACTGGTGTATGTTCTAGGTAGGTGCCGTCCAACTCTTGGGAGACTTGTATAGGAATAAATGGCTTCTGTTTCTACCTGGAGAAACCTTTGTGTTTTATTTGGGTAAGGGTCTTTGGGATCTTTATTCCACACAGTTTTGGGAGGGCTCATCCAGGATTCTCTTGAATTTGGGGGGGGCTTTCCTCCTAGGAACCAAGGCCAAGTGCTTACCTGGGATTTCAAGGGGTCTTGGGTTCTGAAGGGGAGCCATCACCCATTATTGAGATAAACCCAAAGAGAGGGACTCAGGAGAAACAGAATCTTTGTTAAGGCCTGACGCTAAAAAAGGTAAACTGAGGTGGGCAGAGGAGAGCACTCACAAAAGTTGTGCACGTGCAATCCGAAGGTAAGTGCTCAGAGGTCTGGAGGTAATTGGCATCAGGGTGGATTTTAGTGAAATCCATAGACTGGGAAAAAAAAGAAAAAACAAACCTGACACTTCAAGGAAAGGATGCCACTGAGTAAGCTTCTTGGGTGACTGGACAGTAAGGTGACCTTCCTCGGATAATTAGGCTGAGTCTATAGTTGACTTGGGGAGTTCAGCATCAACTCTCGGGAAGCCCTCAGAGATGGGAGGAGTACAATTTAAGCCTGTGTGGTAGGAGTGCAAATGTGAGGTACCTGTAGATAGTCCTTTAGGCAATCGATTGCAAAATTGGAATGAACTACCAAATTGTAAAGGGAAAGTTAGGAAAAAGATGATCTGCCGTTTTGTTTGGGGTAGGAAGGATATAGAAGGCGGCACTATCTAGCCGAAATTTGGCTCTTCTGAAGATTGGATATGTCAAAAGCTAAATTTATATGTAAATAATAAGGAACCTTTCAATCTGGAGGAGAGCACCTATGCGGCATTCTGGGTGGTAAAGAATGAGAAGGAGGTTAAGTCTCATCCTTGGGACCATCTTCTCTCTTTGCCCCCACCTTATGGTCCTCTGCCTCCACTGGCCACACACCTTGGTAGGGTTATTATTAGTGTTCCTGAACAATCAGGACTGTGTGGATCAAGAATATTCCTTGATCAGTGGCCCTTCAGGAGAGGCAGGTTCACTGGAGGAGAATGAGAAATTCAAACTCCACTTAGAAGCTAGAAGAATGGAAGAGGGTCAGAGAGCAGAGGGGGAAAAAGGGTCAGGTTGAGGAAATTCTCCAAACTTTGATATTCCTGAGTGATGTGGCAGGGCAGAGTAACATTTTTTTTTTTTTAGGAAATACATTGTAATAAAAAAAAAAGGACTTCATGATTTCATCAACATGGTTACTCCCAGGGCCATAATTAGGTCAGGACAAAAGGAGCTTTGACCTAGGATGCTAAATTTAGGGAGTACTGATAGCATTTCTAGTCCTCCAAAGGCATTGTTGTTTAGTTATATCTAATTCTTTATGATCCAATTTGGAGTTTTCTTGGTACAGATTCTGGAGGAGTTTGCCATTTCCTTCTCCATCTTTTTATAGATGAGGAAACTGAGGCAAAGAAGTTAGGTGAGTTCAGAGTCACACAGCTAATTAAAAGGTCAAATTTGAACTCATCTCCCTAACTGCAAGCCTGGCATTCTATCCACTGAACCACCTCTCAGCCCATCCTTCAAAAACATAAAACCCTGTGAAGTCTAGTACTTACTTTGCCAGGATGACTCATTAAAATAGGAAGCTACCAGATCCTGAGCTCACACATTTAGAAATGGGAGTGATCTTAGAAGTTGTTGAGTCCAACCCTTTTATATGTAGACAAGAGAATGAATTACAGTCAGAGAAGCTGGCTTAAGGTCACACAGGTAAAAAGCATGAGCTAAGATTAAACCTGAGTCCTGTGAGCCACGCTGTGCCAGCCTGAATCATCAGACTGAGAAGAGTGCTCCCTTGACCTTCTGCTCTAACCAGCTCTCCCACCCTAGGCCTGGTAAACTGCCCAGCAATAGCTTCATACCAATATTCTAGAGTCCTCATCACCCCATGCAATATCTCCACCCTCCACCAACTTAGCGTGTATTTTATGGTGTTTTTTGTCCCAGGTGTGGTTTATAGTACTTTCCTGAGATTTGGCAATTTGTAATCATTGTTCTCGGTATATTCCTTACATGGGCAGCTAGGAGGGGCAATAGATAGAGTACTGGGCCTGCAGTCAAGAAGACTCATTTTCCCAAGTTCAAATCTGACCTCAAACACTTACTGGCCATGTGACCTTGGGCAAGTCACTTAATCATGTTTGCCTCTGTTTCCTCATTTGTAAAACTAGCTGGAGAAAGAATTGGAAAACCACTCCAGTACCTTTACTAAGAAAATCCCAAATGTAGTCACAAGGAGTCAGACCAGAGAAGAAGTCTGAATTTTTTCTTTTTCTTTTGTGGATTATTTACAGTACCTCATTGTAAAATTTGGGTTAAATATTTGGTCATAGGCTATACATAGATAAATGTTAAGTAAAAGGTTAACCTTCATATGCCATGTGCTGGCTTCTGAGTTCTTTTTGCAAACTTTAAATGTTTATTTTATTCAAATTTATTCATTTAAATTTTAATATTTTCAAACCCTAATTTGTGACATTTCACTTTTCAAAGTGCAGATGTTCACAGTGAAAACTAAACAATCAGTTCTCCTAAGCTTTTCCCAAACTTCTCTAACGTTTATTGTGTAAATTCTTATATATGTTCATATTGTCACCCTCATTAGAATGTAAGATCCTTGAAGGCAAGGACACTTTCACTTTTGTCTTTATATCTCCAAAGCTTTACACAATGCCTGGTACATAATAATTGTAATTATTTCCTAAATTTCCATCTTGCCTCAGACACTTATTAGTTATATGTCCCCTGGGCAACTTAACCACTTAGCCTTAGTTTACTAATCTGTAAAAAGCACCTACCTCTGAATTCTTATGAGGATCAAATGAGCTAATATTTTTAAGGTACTTTGCAGACCTTAAAGCACTACATAAATATTAGTTTTTATCATTAATAATGACCAGTCAAAGAAATCATACCAACTGGGGCAAATATTAGGGTTTTGTTAAATTATTATTTGTATATTTGCATATGTATGGAGTTACTTTTGATTTTGCTAAATCTTAGGTTTTTCCTTTTGGTGCATTTACAAAGTACCCTCCTGGATCACTGTTTTGTCATGGTGCAGGCCTTTGTGAAGCTATGCAAAAATAGGAGCTCTGTTGTGTAGGGTTATTCAAGATGCACTGGTCATAATGGAGAGTTATGACAAAGGGGATCCACTGGAGAAGGAAGTGGCAAACTACTTCAGGATCTTTGCCAAGAAAACCCCATGGATCATACTAAAGGTGCCTGGGGTCCAGGGTCTGGCATGCTACAATTCATGGGGGCACGAAGATTTGGATGCAACTGAACAACAACATTGACAAAGTACAATTATCCCTTCCATATCACAACTTTCCTCATTGAGGTTTCAGTGTATCTCAGGATGACATAAGAAATTAAATGGTAATTTGGGGGGAGTTTTGAGGAAGCCACACATGACACACAAAGGCCAACAGAAAACACCAAAAAAGTTTAGAAATGCATAAAAACATATGCATAGTATTGTATAATACCAACATATTTTCTATTTTAATAACATAAATATATGCAATTTCTTATCTGAAGTTAAACCACTCCAGTATCTTTGCCAAGAAAATCCCAAATGGGGCGAGGAAGAATCAGAAATGACTGCACCGCAACAACAAGATTATGGGAGGGTAGGCAGGATAAATGGCCTGCATATCAGGAAGACCTGGCTTCCAATCCTGCCTCAGACACTTACTAACCGTCTGAAACTGGACAATTCACAACTTCTCAGAACCTCAGTTTCCTCATCTATAAAATGGGGCTAATATTACCATCTACTTCACACAGTTGTAGGAGTCTAATACTTGCAATGATTATAAAAATTTGAGACATTATAATTTCTTCTAGTTTAGGGAAAAGCCTCCTTAGTAGAGTTCAATTCAATCTAAAATAAATATTTGTTGACTAGCTACTATAGAGAAATGAGGTCTGCTTCCCTCCAGGAGTTTTCCTTCTATTGCAGAAAACCAAAAACACAAACTACACTGAGAGTAAATGCAGCCATAGATCACTAACAATTGGAGAGAACCTGGAAAAGTCTACTTTTAAGAGGTTATAGCGGAACTGACAAATGACTCTGAGATCTCAAATTTTATTTCTTTCTCCTCTAAAGAACATAGAAAAAGTTCGATGAGAAGAAATTATTGTTGACCCCTGAAGGTTGAAAATAACTAAATTTGACGGGAACATATATATATATATATATATACAGATACACATATACATATACAGATACACATGTACAGATACATACATGTACATATATATATGTATGTGCACATATATACACACCCTTAGGAACAGCAAATACTCTTCTTCTCAGGATGGACAAGTAATCCAATTAACCTGTGGTGTGCTAGTAAATAGTTAACAATCAGCTCTTGGTAGGAAATGGGGGGGGGAGTACACACAACATATTTTTAAGTTTAATCTGAATTATTAACATTTTCCCCATCATTTTCTGACATCTAGAAAATCAATAAAACAAGAAATCCAGCCCTGACTGGTAGCATTTGTTGATTTTGGAAATGTAAATATTCATATTGGAAATTTAACAATCACCTCTCAAGAGCCTGTTCCAAGTTGTACATAGCACTATATCCAGCTGAAAGTGGAGGGGTGTGTGTGTGTGTGTTTGTGTGTGTGTGCGTCTGTGTGTGTGTGTGTGTGTGTGTCTGTGAGTGTGTCTCCCCTAAATCCTTCAATGAGCTGAAATCGTTGAGCAGTCACAAATACATTTTATCCTCAATAGGTTCTCCACAACTTAACTGGAAAATTGGAATGGACAACAATTCCATGACTGTTTTAGAAATTAACACAGGCTAGGACCTTAAGAAACCACAAAAGTCAGAATGTTAATAAAAATGGAAAAAAAAACAACCCACCTCTCACCCCTTGAGTATTACATTGATTCAGGCTGCTGATGCCTGGGCCTGCCAACTCAACATGGTTTTGACATTGGAAAAGGTGGAAAATTTCATGAGATGGAAAAGTCTTTGTGGTGTGATAGATTTTTTTTTTGGAGGAGGGGGAAGTGAGTAGAAAGTGGAATAGAGGGAGCAAGTAGGAAAAAAAAGGGGGATGGATCTTTTTCCAAGGTCGTTTTAAAATACAATAAGCAATAAAGAAGAAAATTCCAAAAGGGTGGAAGGATATAAAAATATGTTCAAAGGAAATAAGACTTATTACAATATTTCAGTGATTTTTATTAGCACGAACAACATGTTTTAATCTGTGTTCCATGGTATTCAAAAATCTTAGAGAAATGTGTCATATTAAATGAAGAGACAAATTTGATAAACAATAATCACTTTTACCAAGCACCCATTTGAAGTTGTTTTGGCATTAAAGACCAAAAATGAATTTGAGGCTGTTTTTCCAATATATAAATCAAAAAGCCAGACACAAATGGAATTTATGCAAGCAGTGCTTGTCCATGGTTCACATCGCCTCTGGATCCTAAAAGACTCGGTTTCAACTCATGGGGACTTTTAATGTTAACTTACCTGTCTGATCCACTTACCCCAAATAAATGGAAAAAAAAATGGAAACTTCTGAGGTTAATTCCAATCTAAGTATTCAGTGACTCACCATGCTAGTAGAGTCAGAGAAGAAATAGTACTGAAATATGAAAACATTTAATCAGGAAAGAAATGAATAATAAGCAACGAAAACCTCATAACCCACATTCTTGCATAAGTCATTTCTTCTTCTTCTTCTTCTTCTTCTTCTTCTTCCCTCTCCCTCTCCCTCTCCCTTTCCCTCTCCCTCCCTCTCTCCCTCTCTCTCTCTCTCTCTCTCTCTCTCTAACTCTCGCTCTCCCCCATATTCCTTCCCTATCCCTCATCCTCTCTCCTTTTTCTTCTGCCTCTTCCCTTCTTCCCCTTCTTTCTCCCTTCTGGGTCTCTCTCTTCTCCCCTTCCTCTCTCTCTCTTTCCATCTCTCCCTTTTCTTGCCCTCTCCCCACCTTGTATTGGATGGACCCCAGGGCTAAAGATTTTACTGAAAAGGTTATTCTGAGTTTAGGATCAGCTTTCCAAGTTCATATTCCTGGCATGACTGGTCTGCAACCTATCTGTAATAGCTCTCAGCTCAGCTTGCCTCAGGCACTCTTTGCTCTAGCTAAAGGTTTTTATGTCTCTCCATATTCCATGAGGTCTCTCACAGTTCTTGGCTTTGCTTGCCCCAGGCAGTCCTCATCAGTCCAAAGTCACATTTGCCAGCTTTTCCACAGCTGGGATCTCTCATTTTCTTGATCTGTGCCACATGGTCACAAATCTAGCACAGTCATTCATTACTGCTCCTTAGGGGTTAGATGGGGGAAGAGAATGGAATATCTTTGGAGCATGTGTTCAACTTGATAGCTACTGAGGTCTTAAATTTTCTGAATTTTTTATTCTGAATAGGAGGACTTTTCCCTAATCCCCAAATATCCTTCATGCTTAGACAGGGTACTTTCTTCTCTGGGGAAAAAAAGAGAGATGGGAGGGAGCTGTACATAACAGCCACACAATGGGAAAAGTAGGGACCTGTTGCTTTGGTGTAGGGGATCTCTCACATAGAAGAAACTCCATAAGTCATTTGGAATGCTGTACTAAATATAAGTCATTAAATTTTTTAATGAATTTTTTCAATTAATAAGCAATTATTTTATCTTCTTCTTATCTCCCCCCACCCCCAAGGGGGTAAAAAAAAAAAAGCAACAGACCATGCATTTTTAAGAAGGATCACAGAGTCGTAGGGTAATTTAGAGTCAATGTAATAAGACCTCCTCATTTTAAAAACAGAGGCCCAGGGAGGTTACAAGATTTGCCTACAGGTAGTAAGTGGCAAAACTAAGTTTCAAACTTAGGTCCTGTAACACCTCCTGCTCTCTCTCCCCTGTACCACAGGCAACTGTATTTATAAGTCTCTAAGATTACAGGTTATGCAGTAAGGTGACTCAGTGAATAGAGAGCTGGTCATGAAGTCAACAAGATTGGAATTAAAATCTGGTCTTAGACTCTTAATAGCTGTATGACCTTGGGCAAGTCACTTAACTTCTGCTTACTTTAATTCACTAGAGAAGGAAAGAGAAAATCATTCCAATATCTTTGTCAAGAAAACTCCATGGATACTATCGTCCATGGGGTCACAAAGAGTCAGACATGACTAAATTATTGAACAACAAGAAAGATTATAGGTTCCAGAGAAGATGCCAACCTGCATTAGCAGAGGATATCCTTCTACTAATAAAATTCCTATCTCCCCACCCAGCTCTTTTTTTTGTTTGTTTTTTGCTTCTTTGGAGGGCAATTGGGATTAAGTGACTTGCCCAAAGTCACATGGCTAGTGAGTATGTCAAGTGTCTGAGGCCAGATTTGAACTCAAGTCCTCCTGACTCCTGGGCTTCTTTTCACTGCACCACTTAGCCACCCCTCCTGTCCAGGTTTTTGACAGGCACCAAAGAAGAGTCGAAAAAATAATGAATTTGAATCAGAAAACATGGCATAGTATTGTACTGCCATTTATTAGCTGCGTGACCTTGGACAAGTCATTTCTCCCTGAGTCTCAGGTTCCTCATTATAAAATAGGGAAAATTATAGCTACGTTCCCTCCCTCACAGACTGTTGGAATAATTAAGTAAGATAATGTGCTAGTTTTTAAAACCATAAAGTGCTACAAAAAGGAAATATTTATTATACTATATTTTGTCCTAAGGAAAAAAATGTATATTTACCCTCTCACTTTGTGCTTCAGCAACTGGGCATCACACTCAACCTGCTTAAGTCTACCCATCCTCACAAATGTAACCCTACCAATATAACAGTAATAACAACAATGACAATGAACATTTAGGTAGCAATTTAACGTTTGAGAAGCTTTAAAAGCATTATCTTATTTTATCCTCACAGCAATCATGGGAAGTAGATGCTACTATTTTTCCACTAAAAATGAGGGAACTGAGACTGACAGAAAAAGAGTCTTGCCCAAGGCCTCACAGCTAGTAAGAGTCCAAGGTCAGATTGGAACTCAGAATTTCCTGGCTACAGGTCCATCACTCTGTTAAAAATATACCTTTATTGAAGTTACAGAAACCACTTTAATAGAAATATTAAGACTATATTCTTAGAATTATTTTTTTGTGGTTGCTGTCTGAAAGAGGGTTGTCACTAGAAGAAGTTTTTTTAGATTCATTTTCTTCTAAGAAATCACATCTTTAGTGAACTTCCCTCAATGGAAACTCTTATCTCTCTTTTTGGATGCCATTCCCTTTAGGGAGTTTAGCAATTC
>JAQQSU010004087.1:0-14177 GCA_028627135.1 Pseudochirops cupreus | reverse complement strand
TAAATTTGAAATTCATTTTTTGCTTATTCAGTTTCTCTCATTATGGTCAAATTATTTCATTTCTTCTTCTGTTAATATGGGGTATATATGGAAATATACATCCATTTAATTTAGAGTGTTTGTTTTCTGACCTGTAGTTGGGTTATGTAGTTCATAAAATTGCTTTTATTTCTTCTTCATTGGTTGCACATTCATTCAAAAATAAATTTCATATAGGTAATTGGATCTCATTTTTAAAAAATCAAATGAGCTAAACCTATTTATTTAAAAATAATTTTATTTGTTAATTTAGTGTGTTTTTAACTTTTTTCTTGTTGATCTTTCCTTAGATTTTCAGGATTACTATTATGCCATATTATTTGGAGTTTTAAATTTGTTGTTTCTGTATGCCTATTTTTAGTTGCATAACCAATTGTACATGTTCACAAAGAATAGCTCCCCTTTGGTCTTAGACACTATATTCTGCTCGGAGAAATTACACACACGTTTTTCTTCCACATCTTGTTCTATGCTTAATGAACAGCTAGGAAGAATAATTCAATCATATCTTTCCACCTGGCTCTAAGACCCAGAATTGGACAGCAAGCTTCCAGATAGCACCACTTCCTATTATCAGTGCCTTTATAAGACTACTTTGGCATCTTTTTCTGACTCAGTAGTTTTCACCTTACTACTCTGACTTGACCCTCTTTCCTCACCATGACATTTGTATGCCTAGCCAAATCCTATTCCCAGTCAATCATAGGCCTAAATTGCCCTGTTTGAGGCGGGGGGGAAGATTTGTTGAGACTTCGAATTTTCCAGGGAGAATTCATACTGGTGCATCCTCTAAATCTCTGTTAAGCAGCTATAGAGGAAGACTTAGATTGTAATACTTTCTCTCACTCCACTGATTTTACTTACTCTCAATGGTTTGTAATTAAAAACAAAAGTTTGTTCCTATATTTTGATGGCTTATCTTTTAGGAAATTTGAAGATTGATTGTTGTGCTTTTTGTCAAATTTCCTTTACATTTATAGGCTTTTTACCATGATATTTAATGTAGATACCCCCTCCCCATAATCACACACACTCACTAATGACTTCTTATTCTATGGACTTTGATTACGTTTTTGAAAAATGTTTTAAATTTTACACAATGATTTATTTTGCTCTAACAATCACCTCTCATTTGTGTAATGATGCTTCTAGTTATTGCTAGGAAATGTGCCTACCTTAATAGTCATCTCTTTTTGTTGGATATAACTGTTTATATTCAATGTATTCATTCAGAGATTTCTCCGATATGTGATGCATGGTGGTGGTAAAAGCCTAATGGTTGCCTCTAAAACCAAGCACATGCAGCTTTCCAGAGAACTGCTGATGTGAACAGATTTGAGATTCTGATTACATAATAGAGTGAACTCTCTATTTATTCAGCAGTAAATTAAAGCAAAACAGAAACAGAAACCAAAGTACATCGTTCACAATCTTATAACATACCAACTTATCATGAAAGTGGCCACATAGTTTTCACCAAAGTGACCACATAGTTTTCAACAAAAGATATTATTCAGTAAGTACTTAACTCAATCTTAAGAAGCAAGCCTCCTTAAGGGACACAAAGTACAAAGGTCAAAGTTCTCCACCCCTAGGTCACATTGTCTTAATCTCTCAGTCAAAAAGTGTCCTTTATTCTGGATTGGAGATTAGTTTCCAATCATCCTTAACTCAATCATCCTTAGGAGGTACAAGGTAAAGAATTCAAAATTCTCCCACCCCTAAGCCACAGTAAATCATAATCTTTTCAGTCAGCATGAAGTACCTAAGGAGAGGTCTTTTCATCTTGACTCAAGGCTGGCTACCAAATCCCATGGTTCCTCTTCCACTAGTCCAGCTCTTGCCTGAATTTACCCAACTGTCACCTGGATTCAAAGGTAGGAAGCTCTCAGCTCCTTGTGTAGCTCCTCATCCAGTTCTCATTCCACACTAAAGTTCACAATGTCCAGTCACAGTATCTGTTTCTTGGAAGGCAAAACTTCATAGAACCAAAACAACATTCATACACAATGCCGGCACCACCATCAATTCACTATCTGCCTGTGAAATCAACACAGACCCACAAAAAGAGTCTGAGAGCTCAACACAAATAGTTGGTATAGTCCCAGAACCTCTGAAACCTCCTCCAGGACTTCTATAAACAGATAATAAGAAAATCCTCTTTCAGTGCTTCCAGGAAGGTTCCAGGACTTCTGTACAAAGTATTACAAACACAAATCAATAGAGAGAGAGAAGACAAAGAGAGGGGCAGGATAGCACATGTTTTACCCTTCTCAACTCTGCCACAAGTGTTCTCTTCTCAAGTCTGCTCTCTCCCAGGTTGTGCTCAACATATTTCCCTCCCACCGTAGGTTTCAAAATTTCTGTTTCTTAACAAAGACTTCATACAATTGGTAAGGCTAAACAGAAACTTGTAGTGAACCAAAGTGCTAAATAATTAAATAAATGAAACAAGGTGCTAAATACTTCTTTGCTTGCCATTACATTGACAACATCATTTCCAACTTTTCAGCAGTTCTTGTCAAAAAAAAAAGGAAGTCCTCTCCACAAGTAATTTATATCTTTGAGCTATTCAAGAATTAAACTCATGTTTTCAATTCATTTTGATTCTTCCATATTTAGTCTGTTTCACTGATCTACTTTTCTGTTTTGTAACCAACAACAAATAATTTTGATAATACACCTTCATAGGATAATTGTTATGACTTTTCATAGAAAGACATTAAATATTTCATCAAATTTTCCAAAGAGGCTGAATCAGATTCTCTTCATGCAATAAGTTAAAGGGGATGTATTAAAGATTTCACTTAGAACGCAGTCTTGAATTTATAGATATTCAATAATAAATATTAATGGAATAGATGAATAAATTACTATGTTATTAACTTAATAAATGACTAATTAATTGAATGATTTAGGACATTCCTAAATTCATAAATACTAAAATATTTTCATGATTTTTCACCATCACTGCCTTAAATTGGACTGTTGTGACATGAGATAGAAGGATTAGATTCACAACTATATATAACTCAATGTCAGTATAATATTAGATAAAGTTTTAATAAAATAATTTTATACCTGAATAATACTGATAAGAATGTCCTTGTGAGAAAATTTTAGCTGTACCATAACCAGAATGATGATCTATAACAGAGGTCCTCAAACTTATTTGGACTAACACCTCTTTTAAAAAATAATTTCCAAATACCCCTTTGTAGTGCTACCTTCTTTAAACTTTACTATTTTTTTTAAATTGCATCACACACACAAGTGTGTGTGTGTGTGTGTGTGCATGTATGAGACATCTTTAATAATTTATCGTAAATTCATGAGTTTTTTCCCGTATTAAAATTATTTACAATTTTAACTCTTACACAACAGATGAAATTTGAATGAAGAGTTTTTCAAAATTTTTTTCTTTTCTTTTTTTTTAAATATCACTTTATTATTATTCAATGCCCCTCAATTTCACCTGAGGATTCTATTGATTGATCTAACTGTTTCAGCAATCCCCCAAGGGGTGATATTGCCCACTTTTGGAATCTCTTATTAATATGCTACACTTTCAGAAAATAGGCTCCATATAAAGTTTGAAATATTTTAATTTGTTGATGATTCTATAATAAGGGAAGATATGACTGATAATTATTCAGTTAGGATGCTTCCACCAAAAAGAAAAATATGTGAATGAATATGGAGTTTAAGTGGTCCAATATCCAACTGAAGCAAGGCAACCCATTGCCATTTTGTTCTTGACTTAAAGTGTTTGCAATACACTTCCAGGAGCCAAGATGGTGAAGTACACAGTAAGTCATTCTCACTCCCCTTTACTGGTCTTGAAAAACCCAGAAAATATCTCCCTAGGAAAATTCCTGGAACAATGTGGCTGGCAGAGAGAGGAATTGCAACAGTTTTTTTTAGCATGTGAGGTGTAATAACAAGCAAGAAGTACTTAGCATACTGTTTCAGTTACTTAATTATTTAGCACTTTGTTTCAGTTCAAGTTTCTTTTAACACTTGCCCATGATTATATCAAGTCTTTGTTAAGAAACAGAACTTGTGAACCCCACAACTTGTCAGCTCCAGAACTTGTGAATCCCTGTTGCTGATGCAACAAGAAGGGGTGGAATGGGGAGCAACTTAATGGCCATATATAAGGAGAAGCCCAAACTGGGAAAGAGCACAACTGAGAAGAGATAACTTGTGGTGGCACAATGAAGAAGAGGAACATTGTGGTGGCCAAGCACTCTGTTTGTTGGTTAGGTCTGTGTTGATTTTTGTTTCTGATACTTTGTATAGAAGCCATGGAACCTTACTGGAAGCCCTGAAAGAGGATTTTCTTGTTGTCTGTTCACAGAACTCTTGGAGGAGGGTTTCAGAGGTTTGGGGCTATACTAACAATTTGTGTAGTGTTCTCAGACCTTGTATGTGGGTCTGTGTTGATTTCAAAGGCAGATAGTGAATTGATGGTGCTCCTGGCAATGCATATGGAGGTTGTTTTGTCTCTGTTAAGCTTTGTCTTCCCAAACACTGAAACTGTGAAGGACTTGAGGTGAACTGGACATTGTGAGCTTCAGTATGAGAAGCTGGATGAGGACCTGGAGGAGGAGCTGAGATGTGTCTACCTTTGAATTCAAGCGACAATTGGGTAGATTCAGGAGGAGTTGGGACCGTGGAAGAGGAACCATGGGATCTGAGAGTCAGCCTCCAGTAAAGATGACATGATCTCTCCTTGAGTACTTGATGCTGACTGAGAAGATCATGATTTCCTGTGGCCTAGGGGTTGGAGAACTTTGTACTTTGTATCTTGTACCTCCTAAGGATGATTGTAAACTAATCTCCAATCAAGAAGAAAGACTTTTTGATTGTGAACACTGTGATTTCTTTTCTGTGACTGTTTTGCTTGAATTTACTGCTGAATAAATAGAGAGTTCACTCTGTTATGTAATCAGAACCTTGAATCTGTTTACATCAGCAGTCCTCTGGAAAGCTGCATGTGCTTGACTTTATATGAGAAGAATGGGATTAACAAGAAAGGTCCCTCATTCTGTGGCTCAAAAGAACTGGTACAAGACTGGAGGCATCCAGGCAAGCCAGCAGTAAGCACCATCTAAGCACAGGAAATCCAGAGCCTTAGGGTGGTTGAGTGGTCAAGAACCAATGCCAGGACTGCTATGTTCTTTCCAACAGCCAGAGGAATTGGCCAGATACCAGTGTAGAGAACCACCACTTGCACTGTGGACAGGCATCCCCCAAAAGCTGAGAATTCCCATGTTCTAGCACAGCCCTCAGGGAGGAGGAGACCTACAGCAGCCAGGGAAATGCAGAAAGACCTTACCTGGTCTCAACATATACCTGCCAGCTCCAGCTCAGCACCAGGTAAGCTACAGAATTATACAGATTCCAGTTGCCAGAATGAGAGGCCCTAGCCCACAAAGACAGTATGCAGGCCCCTAGCCCCCAGTACAAAAAGCAAGGGACAGACGTCTCAGTGCCCCAGAAACATAGACCCACTTAAAAAAACAGAAAACAAAGACAAACATAATGAGGAAAAAACAACTTAGAAAAGCAAAGACCACAGGTTCTTACCATGGGAATAGGGAAGATCAAAATACAAATTCAGAAGAAGACACCATTGTCAATATACTCGCATTTGAAACATCAAAGGGGTTATGAATATGAACTGCTCTCTAGCACAAAAGGTCTTCTTGGAAGAGCTCAGAAGGATTTTAAAAGTCAAATTAGGAAGGTAGTAGAAAATTGAAGAATTCCTTTGAAAATATAATTGACAAAAGTGGGAAAAAATACAAATTCATTGAAGAAAATATCCCCTTAAAAATAAAATTAGCCAAATGGAAAAGGAGGCACAAAGCTAACTGAAGAAACCAACTCCTAAAAAGTAAAATTGGCCAAATGGAAAAAGAGGTACAAAAGCTAACAGAAGAAAACAATTCTTTAAAAATTAGAATTGGCAAGTAGAAGTCAATGAGGCATCAAGGATCAGTCAAACAAAATGAAAAGAATGAAATAATGGAAGAAAATGTAAAATACCTCATGGAAAAAAAAAACAACTGATCTGAAAAATAGATCCATGAGAGATAATTTAAGAATTATTGATCTACTGGAGAACCATGATGAAAAAAAAAAATTGCCTGCACAACATCTTCCGAGAAATCCTCAAGGAAAACTGTCCCAAGGTCCTAGAACCAGAGGGGAAAATAGTCATCAAAAGAATCTACCAATCACTGTCTGAAAGATATCTCAAATTGAAATTGCCAAGGAATATTGGAGCCTAATTCCAGAATTATCAGGTCAAGGACAAAAATACTCCAAACAACCATAAAGAAACAATTCAAATATCATGGAACTATAGTTATAATCATGAAAGATCTTGCAGTCTGTACATTATAAGACAGGAGGGCTTGGAAAAAATAATTGGAAACTAAATAATCTAATACTAAAAAATGATTGGATCAAACAACAAATCACAGAAACACTCAACATGTTTGCAATATATGCCAAATAAAGGTAATATCATAGTTAGAACTGTGTGATTTTCAAAGGCAAAATGATGGCAGTGAAAGACAACTGCACCAAGAGCTAAGAGACCTCAGTTAAAGTCTATGCTTTCAGACTTATAATTTGTATGAATTTTGGCAAGTTACTCTCTCTAAGGGAAGGAATTGGATAAAAATCAATGCTAAGACATATTGCAAAAGTTGTGTTTTAGAGACCGCTAAAGAAGAAATTAAAGTTGATAATTGTTTGAAAAAACCATATAATCATGAGTACTCTCCATTTTCTGAAACTCTTGCCAATCTTGCAGAAAAAAATGGGAAATGTAGAGTCCAAAGGTCTATTTTGTATATTTTTTTTCTTTGCGTTTCTTGAGTTTCATTGGCCATTGATATGACTTTCTTCATATTTATCTAATATGAGGCTTAGGAAACAATCAGTAAATTGTTGAAACAATACTTGAAATGATTGTGGCATGGCAGAACTTGTCAAAATTGACATTCTCTTGGCAAAGAATTCCAGAACCTCCAGAATAATTAGCAGACATTCTATGTGGTAAGGATCAAGTAACACCACAAAATAATTGAATATGCTTTAACACACAAAAAAGGACTTGATATTGATGCAGGAGTCATTTCTAAATTGTCAAGCTGTGTATAAAAAGATTATCAAAATATTAGAACAACGATGAGAATTAGAAAAACTTTAGAAGAATAAAAGGAAAATAAAACATACATTTAGAACTCAATTCTGCAGCATTTTAAAAAGGATAATTTATTTCAAAATGACAGTTCTGTCGGAAGAGGACAAACATCTCATATCTGTGCTTGGAGCCATAGGAAGAAGGAAACATAGCTTCACTGAAAATCCAGCAACTTATGTCGTAGAGGTTTTGCCTTCTACTAAGTGTATCCAGGCTTTTGGGTGACCCAGGTGGGGACATGCAATGAAATCTGAGTTCCAGAAAGCTTAAAGTCCTACAGACAAGGAATATTTTGAATCTACTTTCTGCCCACCAATATAAAATCAGAAACTAGTTTTCCTATGCAAATTAGGGGAAAAGGCCTAAAGTTCTCAGAAGCAAACTGAAAGTTGTTTTGTTGCAAAGAAAAAAGGTTATCTTACTGCTGTAAACATCTAGTTCAAGTTGGATAACATTCATTTATAATGTTGGCACTGAGACAAGATTCTCCTGCTTTGCCCTATCTGGATCTGAGTCACAGTTTTGAGTGGTGGTCCTAGGCTGAGGAACTCTAGTGTGGCAGTTTATTGAGGCTATGGAGGGAAAGTGTTCCTCACAGTTCTAGGGCAGGTGCCTACAAAAAGCTTCTGAGAAATCTACACAAAACTCCAGCAATTTGGGACACAGAAACTCTCTACTCTGGAAGCAGAGTTCTATGAAGGCAAAGAGCTCAAAAGTCAAGTAACTGGCTAGCAAGATAAGCAAACAGGGGAAGCATGATCAGACCATAAAAATTTTGGGGGGACAATGGGTATCAAAACATAGAACCAGAATAAGACAACAAAGACAAAACTCGTGCATCAAAAGCATCCAAGAAAAATATGAACTGCTCACAGGCCAAGGAGGAGCTCAACAAGGATTTTGAAAATCTTGTAAGAGAAGTAGCAGAAAAATTAGGAAGAGAAATGAGAATGATGCAAGAAAATCATGAAAAATGAGTTAACAGCATGACTAAAGAAAATAACATCTTAAAAATAGAATAATGTAAATGGCAAAAGAGGTCCAAAACGTCAATGAGGAGAAGAAGGCCTTAAAAAGCAGAACTGGTCAGATGGAAAAGGAAATAAAAATTTACTGAAGAGAATAATTCCCTCAAAATTAGAATGGAGCAAATGGAAGCTATTAAACAGATCTAAACAAATGAAAAATAGAGGGCAATGTGAAATATCTCATTGGAAAAAAACACTGACAAGACCAATACCTTCAGGAGAGATCATTTAAGGATTACTGGACTACCTGAAAACCATGATAAACAAATGAGCTTAGACATCATTTTCTAGAAAAACTTGAGGAATATTGCCCTTGATATTCTACAACCAGAGAGCAAATTAGAAACTGCAAAATTTCACTAACCACCTCTTGAAAAAATCCCCAAAAGAAAACTACTAGGAATATTATAGATAAATTTCAGAGTTCTGAGGTTAAGGAGAAAATATTACAAGCAATCAGGAAGAAATAATTTGAGTATCGTGGAAACACAATCAGGATAACACAAGATCTAGCAGTTTCTGCATTAAAGGTCAAAGGACTTAGAATATGATATTCTGGATGTCAAAGGACCTAGGATCAAACCCAAGAATCACCTAAACAGCAAAACATAGTATAATAATTCAGTGGAAAATATTGAAATTCAAAGAAACAGAGGACTTTAAAGCATTCTTGACCAGAGCTGAACAGAAATTTTGACTTTCAAATAAACAGAGCAAGAGAAGCATGAGGAGGTAAACAGGAAAAAGAAATCATGAGGAACTTATTAAAGTTGAACTATTTACATTCTTCCATGGATAAATGATAATTTTAACTTATTTGACTTTTCTCAGTATGAGGATTGTTGAAGGGAATATATGTGTATTCATACATAAATATATATATAGGAGGGTATATGTGTGTGTGTGTATATGTGTGTACATGTATACATAGAGGGCACAGGATGAGTCGAACATGAATTGATGATATCTGAAAAATAAATTAGGGGTGAGAGAGGAACATACTGAAAGAAGGAGAAAATGAGAGATGGAGTAGGGTAAATTATCTCACATAAAAGAGGCAAGAGAAAACTTTGGAGAGGAAGAGCAGAAAGGTGGAAAGAAATGAGTCAACCTTACTCTCATTGGGTTAGGCTTAAGGAGAGAATAACACAGACACTCAATTGGGTATTTTACCCTAAAAGAAAGTGGTGGGAAACTGAATAAGAGGTGATATGATAGAAGGGAGGGCAGATTGGGGTAGAGGATAGTTAGAAGCAAACACTTTCAAAAAGGGACAGGGTGAAGGAGAAAATAGAATAAATGGGGGGGCAGGATACAATGGAGGGAAAAATAGTCTTTCACTTTATAACTACTATGTGTTTGCATAACTACACATGTACAATCCATATTGAATTGCATGTCTCCCCAACAGGGGTGGGTCAGGAGGGAAGAAGAGAAAGAATCTGGAAATCAAAGTTTGAAAAACAAATGTTAAAAAATTGTTTTATATGTGCCAATGGGACACACAGGCAATGGGTATAGAAATCCATCTTTTCCTACAATAAAGTTAGGGAGGTATGAAGGGGATATAAGAAAGAAATGGAGGAAGGGGTGTTTAGTATGCTTTCTATACTGTTGTAATCATTGCAGATATGGTTTTGTTTTGATTTTTACTTTGCTTATTTCACTCTGCATTAATTAATATTGACCTTTCCATGTTTCTTCCTATTCCTACTATTTTCTTTAGTACAATAATATTCCATCACAATGTGTTATTATTTGTTTTGCTATTCCCTATAGATGGGCACATAAGTCGTTTCCAACAAAAAGCATGCCGTTCGAAAAATTTTGGGATATGCATTGGGGTAACACCATTTGAACATTTTAATGTATTTATTACTGTAGTGCCTCATTATGGAAAAATAAAAGAATTTTCCCTTTCCCACTTCTTGAAAAGGATTTATACTAAATTAGGGTGTTTCCTTGAATGGTTACAAGGAAGAGATATGATGAACATTTCAGAAACATATGGTATTACACCTAAGAGCAGAATTGTAAACTAAGTAGTTGCTCCTTATTAAAGGTTTGGCTTTAAACAATAGGTTTCCTAATAATCAGTGGTTGGCATACAAAATTATTAGCAAAGCTAGATGCATCTTACATGGTTATTATATTGTTGTTATGTACATGATTACTTCAAAAGTACATGGAAACAATTTCTTTGAGGGGTGGAGTTAAGATGACTTCATAGAAGCAGGAGAACTCCACAGCTTGCCCAATAACCATCTCAAATACCTATAAAATATGACTCTAAACAAATTTTGGAGCTCTAGAACCCAAAAAACTACAGAGAAGCAGAGCTCCCACTGAAGGCAATCCAGCAGGGGGGATGGAAAGGCTCATTGCAGCATGCAGGGAGCCAAGATGAGTCACGGCAGCTTCAGCTCCAGGGCTGCCAGAACAAGCAGTAGCTGGAAGATTCAGGACAATGTGTCACCGCAGCTGTGGCAGTTCCCAGAATTTTCAACCCATAAGAACCAAGGACAAAGTGAAAGGTCAGCGGAACTCAACGAAATTATGGGAGGAAAAGTGGGTCCGGTCATCTGCCCCCAGGGCAAGAAAGCAGCAGAAATGGCAGCTTCCTAGTAGCTCCTGCAGCTGTGAAAAAACTAGCAATTTGGGACAAAGCTCTTCCTTCTGAAAGCAGAGTTATACAGAGCTAAAAAATTAAGTAATTGATTGACAACATGAGCAGGAAAAGGAAGCAAAGTAAATGCAGCAGCCCAACTTTATATTCCTTTTTTTTGGAACAAAAAGGATCAAAGCATGGATCAGGAGGAAGACAACACTGTCAGAACTCCAGCACCAAAAGCGTCCAAGAAAAATGTAAACTTGTTACAAGCCATGGAGGAGCTTAAGAAGGATTTTGAAAACCAAATAAGAGAAGTGGAGGAAAAATTAGGAAAAGAAATGAGAATGCTGCAAGAAAATCATGAAAAGAAAGTTAACAACCTGACAGAAGAGAATAATACCTTAAAAATACATTAACTCACATGGCAAAAGAGGCCCAAAAAGCCAATGAGGAGAAGAAGCCTTAAAACATCAAATTTGCCAGATGGAAAGAGAATCTCAAAAGCTTTCTAAAGAGAATAATTCCTTCAGAATCAGATAGGGGGAAATGGAAGCTAATGACTTTATGAGAAGTCAAGATATTATTCAACAGACCCAAACGAATGAAAAAATAGAAGGCAATGTGAAATATCTCCTTAAACAAAACCACTGACCTGGAAAATAGATCCAGGAGAGACAATTTAAATATTGTTGGACTACCTGGAAGCCATCATCAAAAAAAGAACCTGGAAATCATCCTTCAAGAAATTCTCAAGGAAAATTTCCCTTATATTTTAGAAGCAGAGGGTAAAATAGAACTTGAAAGAATTGATCAATCCCCTCTTGAAAAAGATCCCCAAAAGAAAACTCCTAGAAATGTTATAGCCAGGTTCCAGAGTTCCCAGATTAAGGAGAAAATATTACAAGCTGCAAAGAAGAAACAATTTGAATACTGTAGAAACACAATCAGGATAACACAGTATCTAGAAGCTTTTACATTAAGGGATCTAAGGGAGTGGACTATGATATTCTGGATATCAAGGGAGCTAGGGTTAACCAAGAATCATGTACCCAGAACAATTGAATACAATGTTTCAGGGGAAAAAATGGTCATTCAATAAGGTTGAGGACTTTCAAGCATTCTTGCTGAAAAAAAACAGAGTTGAACAGAAAATTTGACATTCAAGTACAAGAAGCATGAGAAGGTAAAAATGGAAAAGAAATCCTAAGGAACATATCAAAGTTGAAGTATTTATAGGCCAACATGGAAAAATGATAATTATAACTTATGAAAATTTTCTCAGTATGAGGGTTGGTGAAGGAAATATAAATGTATAGACATATACATACATACATATATATATGTATATATATACATATATATGTATGTATGTATGTATATATGTATACATACACATATGTCTATAGAGGAGGGTATATAGGCATATGATTACTTATCTGAGTGTGTGTATATATGCATACATAGACAGAGGACACAGGATCAATTTAATAGGAAGGGATGATATTTTAAAATGTGAAATTGAGAGATGGGAGTGGAATAGAATGAGAGGAGACAGGGAGAGACAAAATGGGGTTAATCATCTCATACAAAAGAGGCAAAGGATAACTGTTACAATGGAGGGGAAGAAAAGGAAGGCAAAAGGGAATGGGTCCACCTTTCTCTCATTGAATTTGGCTTAGGGAAGGAAAAACATACACTCTAAATTGGGTATTTTGACCTACTGGAGAGTAAGAGTGATGGGGATGAGAGGGGGAATAATGGAGGGGAGAGCAAGGTGGGGATGGAGGGTTGTTAGAAGCCCACACTTCTGTAAAGGGACAGGGGCAAAGTAGAGAAGAGAACAAGGGGGGAGGGTGGGATAGGAAGGAGGGAAACATAGTCATTCTTCCACAATATATCCATTGTTGAGATGTTCTGCATAACTACACATGTAGTATACTGAATTGCTTGTCTTTCCAGTGGGGGTGTATGTATGTATGTATGTATGTATGTATGTACATATATGTGTGTGTGTATATGTATATATATTAAATATATTTATACATATATATGTGTGTGTGTATATATATATGTATATATATATATTTATATGTAGTCATGTATATATAGTTATAGTTATAGTTATATATAATTATTAATTACATGCAATGGAGAATTAAAATATACAGGCATTGGGGTAGGGAGCTGCATCTTACACTACCAGAAAGTTGGAGGGGGAGGACATAGGAGAGAACAAATTGGAGGAAAGGATATACAATGGGATTGCTGTTTTGGGGTGGTGGGTAGGGGAAAGATGGGGAGAAAATTTGTTACTCAAAATCTCATGGAAATGAATGATGTAAAGTAAAAAACAACAAATGATAATAATAAGAAAAAAACAAAAGTTTCTTTTCTTAATCTATAAACTGAGTTTCATTCACTTTCTTCCTTGCTTAATGAGGTGAACTTATCTAAGATATTGTAAATGTCAACTCCAATCTTAACAGCTACCCAGAGTGACTTGTCCAAGCTCCCCAAGAATTTCATCCTTGGGAACTAAAAAGTAAATTTGAGTGGATTTAACAGTGACAGAACCCATTGGGAGACAGAGAGTGACAGATTCCCAGCCTAGAGAAGTGCCTAATCAGGTTGGGGCAGGGCGAATGGAGCACACAGGAGTAGCACCAGCACAGACCTGAGAGCAGAGTGTGGCAGACTGGGAAGCCCCACCCAGCATATTCACCCAGCTGGAGGCTTCTGCAGCCCTCTCACAGCCAAGGTGAGGACCGACGGAACTGGGTAGGAGGGAATGCAGGGCGCATAGCAGGGCCAGTGGTTATTCCTGGGACTAGCAACCTGCAGCCTGGATTCTTGAAGCTACATGCCCAGACTTTCAGAAGTTGGGATGGAGGAATGAAATCTAGGGGCTCTCATCCCCCTCCCTGACATGCAAAAAAATCACCAGGTAAAAGCCCCACCTAGAGTACATTCTTGCATTAGTGTAAACAGCCCCAGGCTTGGAAATCACTGAGGAAGGGGGAAGGGAGCTTGTACTGTACAGAGCCTAAACCCTGGTGGGTGGAGCTAGCAAGCACTAACAACAAAAGCCCAGGTGTGCTTTAGAACCACCTGGCCAATCAGCAAACCACAGCCCCACCCTTCTACTACAGTGAGCCTGCCTGAGAAGCAGCCCAGAGAAAGAGGTGGAAACCTGAAACAGACTACCCTGGCATCAGGTAACTCAGGGGAAACACTGAGATTCCTGGCCCTGGCCTCAGTCCACATACTTAGAGGCCAC
>JAQQSU010004086.1:0-14177 GCA_028627135.1 Pseudochirops cupreus | reverse complement strand
TAAGGTTGACTCTTTACCTTTTGCCTTCCTCTTTTCCCCCTCTATCGTAACAATTCTCTCTTGCCTCTTCCATGCTCAACCCCATTTTGACTCTCCCTGTCTCCTCTCAGTCTAATCCTCTCTCTCCTCACAATTTCACCATTTGGAATATTATCCCTTCCTATTCAATTGATCTTATGCCCTCTATGGATTCATTTATATATATACACTCAGATATGTGCTTGTTTGCATATGAAAACTTGGGGATCTTTTTCAAGAGGCGATGAGTGAATTCTTTCAATTTCTATTTTGCCCTCTGGTTCTAGAATATCAGGGCAATTTTGCTTGAGAATTTCTTGAAGGTTCATTTCTGGGCTCTTTTTTTGATCATGGCTTTTAGATAGTCCAATAATCTTTAAATTATCTCTCTTAGATCTCTTTTCCTGGTCAGTGTTTTTTCCAATGAGATATTTCACATTGCCTTCAATTTTTTCATTTGTTTGGATCTGTTTAATATTATCTTGATTTCTCATAAAGTCATTAGCGTCCATTTGCTCCAATCTAATTTTGAAGGAATTATTCTCTTCAGTGAGTTGTTGAAATTTCTTTTCCATCTGGCCAATTCAGTTTTCTAAGGCATTCTTCTCATTGGCTTTTGGGGCCTCTTTTGCCATTTGGGTTAGTCTATTTTTTAAGGTGTTATTTTCTTCGGTCAGGTTGTTGACTCTCTTTTTATGATTTTCTTGCATCATTCTTATTTCTTTTCCCAGTTTTTCTTCCACTTCTCTTATTGATTTTCAGAATCCTTCTTGAGCTCCTCCATGGCCTGTTCATATTTTTCTTGGAAGCTTTTGATGCAGGAGTTTTGACTTTGTTGACTTCTTCTTGTTCCATGTTTTGATACTTTTTATCCCCAAAAAAGGATTCTGTGGTCTGATTGTGCTTCCTCTGCTTGCTCATCTTGCCAGCCAGTTACTTGACTTTTGAACTATTTGCCTTGGTACACCTCTGCTTCCAGAGTGGAGAGAGTTTTGTCCCAAATCGCTGGGGTTTTCACAAATGTTGTCGGAGGTTTGAGGAGTTTGCCCTCTCTACAGCCACCACAAGCTCTGGCACACTGGCCACACACCCAGGACCACCACCCAAGACCATGATCCAGATCCAAGCAAGTCAAAACAAGAGCGATTACCCAAGGGTCTCTTGGTCCCCCTGCCTCTGTCCCTCTCGCCCTGGGGTTAGGGGCCCAGACTGCACTCCCTTACTGGTTCCAGCAGAGTTCCCCACTGACCTTTTACTTTCTTTTTGATGTTTATGGGTTGAGAAGTCTGGAAACTACCATAGCTGTTTGTGATTCACTCTCCTGAAGTCTGTGATGGCCAGTCTATGTCACTGTCCAGTCTTTGCCAACAGTCTGTGTTGCCGGTTGGGCCTCCCGGGTCTGGTCGTGGATGGTTCACGTGGGACTGTGCTCAGTTCCCAGTCTGGTGTGATAGACACTTCTGGTCGGCCTGCCAGGTTACCTTCAGCGGGAGATTTGTTTCTGTCCTTCACTTTGTGGTTTCTGTAGCTCTAAAATTTCTTTAGAGTCATCTTTTACAGGTATTGGATGTGGTTGGAACGGGAGTCACTTGAAGTTCTTGTTTTTACTCTGCCATCATGTCTCCGCCCCTCCCTATTTTTATAAATTTAGTTAGTTCCCTATATACTTGAAAGATGAAGCGTTTATCAGAGTAATTTGGCCCTTGACATTTTTTGATATTTGCTTTCTATAGTAATTTTTAGCAAAATGTAGTTTCCCTGATTATCTCTTTCCATTAGGTCTATTTTTGCTTTTGCAAATTTGAGATCATGATTACTACCCTTGTTTTTTTTTAACGTTCAGCTAAAGCATAACAGATTGTGTTCCAGCCCTTTATTTTAATAAAAAGTTTAAACTTTCTGTTTAAAGTGTGTCTCTTGTAAGCAAGATATTGTTGGATTCTAGTTTCTAATCTGTTCTGCTATTCTGCTTCTGTTTTATGGGTGAGCTTATCCCATTCACATTCATAATTACAATAACTAATGTGTTTTTCTCTCCATCCCATTTTGTTCTGTTTCTTCTCTCTCTTTTCATCCTGTCCTTCTTCAAAAGTCTTATTTTGCTTCTAATCACTGCCTTCCTTAATCTGTCCTCTCTTTTATCATCCCCTCACCCTTTCTTTTCATACCCTTCCTCTCCTATTTTTGTGTTGGGAAAATATCGATAGATTTCTATATAGAACTAATTGTGTATATATATTCTTCCCTCTTTAAATCAGTTCTGATTTAAATAAGTTCTGAGCTTCAAGCATTGCCTGCCACCCTTCCCTCATTTCCCTCTTTATTGTAAAAATTCTTTCTATCTTGCATACTTCTTTTGTGTGAGAAAAATGTCCCCATTTTACCTGTGCTTTCCTCCTTTTTCCCAGGGCATACCTCTTTCTTTCTTCTTTATTTTTTTGGAGATCATTCCAGCATAATTGATTTGTACTCATGCCCTCTTTCTGTGTAAACTCCTTTTAACTGCCCTAATAATGAAAAAATTATTAGGAGTTACATTTATCATCTTCCCACTTTGAAATGTAAACAGTTTAACTTTATTGGGACCGTTATGATTACTCTTTCCTGTTTACCTTTTTATACTTCATTTGAGTCTTAGGTTTGAATGTCATTATCTATTCAGCTCTGGTCTTTTCATCAGGATGCTTGAAAGACCTCTATTTCATTAAATATTTATTTTTGTCCCTGGAATATTACACTCAGTTTTGCCAAGTAAGTTATTTTTGGTTGTAATCCTAACTCCTTTGCCTTTTGGAATATCATTTCAAGCCCTGTGCACCTTTACTATGGAAGCTGCTAAATCTTGTGTGATCTTGACTGTTGCTCCACATTATTTGACTTTCTGACTGCTTGAAGTATTTTTCTCCTTGATCTGACAGCTCTGGAATTTGACTGTAATATTTCTGAGAGTTTTCTTTTTAGGATCTCTTATCAGGAAATGATTGGTAGAATCTTTCAATTTCTGTTTTACTCTCTGGATCTAGGATATTGGCAGTAGTTTTTCTTGATAATTTCTTGGAAAATATATAGCTTCTTTCTTTGATTATGGCTTTCAGGTAGTTCAATAATTTTTAAATTGTCTCTCCTTTATCCCAAGTCAGTTTTTTTTCTGATGAGATATTTAGCATTTAGCGTTCTGTTTTTCATTCTTTTGACTTTGCTTTATTATTTCTTGATATCTCATGGAGTCATCAGCTTCTACTTGCCCCATTCAGACTTTTAAGGAATTATTTTCTTCAGTGAGATTTTTTTTGGCCTGTTTTAAAATTTGGCCAATTTTGCTTTTGAAAGAGTTCTTTGGTGGATTTTTGTACCTCTTTCTCCATTTGGCCAATTCTGTTTTTTAAGGTGTTATATTCTTTTGTATTTGTTTTTGTGCCTCCTTTACCAAACTTTTAATTTTCTTTTCATAATTTTCTTGTATCACTCTCGCTTCTTTTCCTAACATTTTCCTATACCAGTCATCCCTTTCTTCATTTCTTCCAGGAATTCTTTTTATGTTTGAATTCAATTAGCATTTTTGTTTGAGGGTAGCTGTTTTCACATTGTTGTCTTCTTCTGAGTTTATGTCTTGTTCTTCAGTGTCACTGTAGTCGCTTTTTACAGTCTGATTCTTTTTTTTTTTTTGGTGTTCGTTTGTTTGCTCATTTTTTCAGCCTCTTTCTTGAGTTTTGCTTCATGTTAAAGTTGGGTTCTTCCCACCTGGGGGTTTGGATTGGGGGATTGTGCCAAACATCTGCCTTTTTATGCTTCTGTTTTCATAGCTAGTTCTGGGGGTCTGCAAAACTTTTGATTCTTCCAAGGTGGTGTGATCCTAGAAGAGGTATAGTCACTGCTGTTCTGGTTTGCACTCTGGTCTTTACCCAGGAAGGGCCCCTCGTCCTCTGCAGCTAAGTGTAGGAACTAGCGCTCCTCCTTGCTTTGGAACTGTGACCAGGGTACCTACTCTCTTTAAAACAGCTCCTAGTGCTCCTATCTACTGTGGGAGAACTGTGTATGGGTAATAGAGTTGATAATCAGTGCCACTTATATCCAGTGCCAGGAATGGGTCCCCTAATTAGTCTTTCTGACTAGTTGTCTGACTCTTTTCCAGTATTTGGATTGAGAGTTCCCGAAGCTGCTGCTGCTGCTGTGGAGGAGGCAACAGTGGCTGCTTGTGTGGGTTCCAGACAGGGTTCCCCTCCAGTGCCACAGATTTCTCCTGCCCATCTTTTAAATTGTCTTAGACTGGAAGAATTTCTCACCCTGACCTTTTGTTGTTTCTGCCACTCCAAAATTTGATTTGAGTAGTTATTTTAAAGTTGTTTGGAAGGGGAATGTTGAGAGAGTTTAGCTGCCTTTAATCCTCCATCTTGACTCTGCCCTCAGTCAATGTCACTTTGCACTTATTTTTGAAAGAACACAAATATGCAGGAAAACATTCATCGATACTTTTTACTTACAAGTGGCTGCAACATTTGGTTTATTCATAAAGATCTTTTAGATGAAAAGTTAGCCAAAAGGCCTGATCTCTCTTGATCATTTAATGACACTTGAAAGGTTTTGAGATTGTCCTGATTAAGTTATTGCTGAGTGATTATATTCTATCTCTGGAACTTCCCTAGGATATTCTCACCTTGAAATACCTGCTTTCAGTTGCTGGGAAGCAAAAGATAAAGATAGAGTGGCCCAGTTAAAGCACAGGTTTTATCCAGGAAGTATAGAGCCAGAGCCACTCACTGCAGTAACTTTCTGTAAACTTTTGACCCTTCTTGTTAAGAAAAAGACTGAATCTCTGCTCACTAACAAAAATAATGCAGTAAATACTTTGTTGTTTCCATATACCAGGTAATATAGGTTAGCATCATCTGACTACAAGAGAGACTATATAACAAGATGAGTAGATTTGTGTTAAAGCATCTATCGTCAGTAGCTCAAAGTATCGCTATCAATATTGTGTTTCCTTATGACACTTGCCAATTATGTAGGGCTTTACAGTTTGTTTGCAGAGTATTTTAAATGTTATTAATTAATTCATTTGAATGATTTTTACTACAGTCCCCTGGATCAAATATAGTAAGCCTTGTTATCCTCATTTTGCAGATGAGAAAACTAACTTGAAAGGTTAAGTGACTTGCCCATCCCCACAGAGCAGTTATTAAATGCCTAAAGAAGAAATAGAATCCAGGTCTCCTGACTCCAAGTCTCATTCTTTTTCTTTTTCCTTTTTGGAAGGCAATTGGGGTTAAGTGACTTGCCCAAAGTCAAGGCTAGTAAAGTATTAAGTGTCTGAGGCAGGATTTGAACTCAGGTCCTCTTGACTCCAGGGCCAGTGCTCTATTCACTGTGCCACCTAGCTGCCCCCCTCCAAGTCTCATTCTTGTTGCCACTGTAGCTGCCTTTCTTATTGCTATTAGGACTTTTGTAGGCATTGGAACATGTAGAAGTTATCAAACATAGTCCTTGCCCTTGAGGGACTTAAATTATTTCATAAACATAAGGCACATGCATAAAAACCTTAAGAAAGTCAAGAAATGTCATTTGTCTTCATTTACTTTCCTAGTTACTGAGTGATTTTTGGTTTCATTATTCAGAATTTTTGTGTTTTTCCAGGCTTATTACTGTGAGGCACATACCTTCTTGGCATACAAAAGTTACTGTCTGTATTCATCCCTTTCTTTAATACCTACATAGACACTATCTTACTTCAGTCCCTTACCTACCTCCCCATTTAACTTCCTTGCCTTCAGCCTTTCCCTTCTCCTGTCTATTCTCCACACAGTTGCCAGTTGACATTCCTGTTATAAAGATCTGACCGTATCATTCTGTTTAATAAACTTCTTCTGTTTATCTTCCACACAGTTGCCAGATGACATTCCTATTATACAGGTCTGATCTTATCATTCTGTTTAATAAACTACTGGCTTCTTGTTAGCTCTAGGAACAAATACAAACTCATTGATTTTCTATTTAGCATAACTTGGTTCCAGTCTAATTTTCCAGCCTTATTACATGTTATATCCCTTCATTCATGTTATATCCCTATGAACCAGCAAAACTGATTGTTCTATTCCTTACACACAATATTCCAGCTCCTTTCGCCATGCTTTTGCATAATCCACCCTCTATTCCTGGAATGTAATCCATTTTCATATTTCTGTGAAGAAAAGAATCTGCTATTTTTAAATTGCAATTCTATATTCTATTTAACTTCAGTTGGTGAGACATTGACTAAACTGACTCTGCCCTGGTCTCTTTTTTCCCTCTATATTGTTTTGCCTGATCATCTCATCAACTCCCATGTTTTTAATTTTTATTTCTGTGTAGATGACTCAGATCTGCTTTGTCCAGCCTCAACCTCTAGCCTGACCTCTGGTCCCACATCTTTAGTTTTCTTTTGGATATCTTGAACTGGATGTCCCACAGCCATCTTAAACTCAACATATCCAAACCTGAATTCATTATCTTTTCCTGGCCTAAACTTTCCTTTCTCCCTAACTTCCATGTTAGAAGGAGGGTACTGCCATCCTCCCAGACATCCAGGATCAAAACTTGGTTGTCATCCTTATCTCTTCACTCTCTCTCATTTCATAAATTGAATCAGTGGTCAAGTGCTGTCATTTCTACCTTCATAAGCTCTCTTGGATATTCCACTTTCTCTCTTCTGACACTGTAACCACGCAACCACCGTGCTTGCACTATTGCGCTAGTCTATTAGTTGTTCTCTCTGCCTCAAGTGTGTCCCCCCACTTGAATCCGTCCTTTACTCAGTTGTCAAAGTAATCCTCCTAATGCACATATGTGATTGTGCTGCTTCCTCACATTTAGTAAACTCCAGTGGTTTCTTTTTACCTTGAGGATCAAATAAAAAGTCCTCTGTTTGTCTTTTAAAACCCTTCATGACCAGGCCCCTTCCTACCTTCTAGTCTTCTTGTGGTTAATTACTTCTACTTACTCTATGATCCAGTGATACTGACCTCATTGCTCTTCCTCCCAGCCTAGTCCTATGACTAGACTGCTTCTTCCTCATCCTAGATTTCCTGTCTTTCTTTGAGTCTCAGCTAGAATCCTACCTTTTTTCAAGAACCTTTTTCCTGTCCTCCTTAATCTTTTTAAAAACAATTTAATTGCTCTTTAAAAAAAAAGCAGTACTTTCCCAATACATATGTCGGCCCCACCCCCCATTCATAACAAAAATAGCTAAGCAAGTGAAACATACTATTGACACACTATTCCACACCCATAATATTTCAGCCTTCTGCTGAGAGAAGAGATGTTTCATCAGTCTTCTGATTAATTCTAGTTTTTTTAATCTTAACCCGAATTTTTTTTTTTAGTATTTTCTTTCCTTTAAGCATGTCTCTTGATTCTGTTTTCTTTATTCTGCATAAGTTCATATGAGTTTTCCACATTTTCTCTGAATAATTCAAATTTGTTGTTTCTACCACATGGGACGTCCCCCTACTCCAGTATATCTTTGACTTCATTTTGTTATATTCCTGGTACTAGATGGTTGACTGGATCAAAGAGTTCAAATAGTTTAATGACTTTTCTTGAAAAATTTTAAATTGTTGGAGTGGTCATCAGTGTAAAGCCCCACCACCAGTATGTATTGGTTCCTGTCCTACCATAGCTCATTCAACATTGCTGGTTTTTGTTTATTTCATGTTTTCCGATTTAATATGAGGTGAAACCAATGTTAGAATTTTTATTGCTCTTAGTGATTTGTTGTAATATTGTGTTTGTTAATTGTATTTCTTAATTCTGCAGGTCGTTCATCTCCTTTGACCATTCAGCTATTAGAAAATGGTTCTTGGTTTCATATTTTTGTTATTAATTTCCTATGGCAGATTTAATTTTCAATTGTTTGATTAAACTATTTTTCCCAATCTAATTTTCCTTGGTTTTGTTGGTACAAATGCTTTTTAATTTTATTTTATTCAAGTCATTTTATTTTATGAATGACTCTATCCTTTGATTTAGAATTTTCCTACCTATAATTGTGAAATGCAACTTCTTTTGTTCTCCTGATCTCATCTTACTATGTGGGTGTTATTTATTTATTTTTATAATGTTATTTTTATATTTAGGTTGAGTATACATTTGGAACTTACTGTGGAAATGTGAACATGATGTATACATTTTCTGCCAAGAATATGACTAGTTTTTTAGTAGTTTTTGTCAAAGAAGGAGAGGAGAGTTAATAGTAGGTACTGAATGGATGACTAAGCATCAACTTTAGAAGTTACTACCAAAATGGTTTTAAAAGATTCATAAGGTGGAATTGAAGCAACTAATTATGCAAGTGAGGAAAGAAGTAGAGCTATGATGTTGGAGAAAAAATGTAGGAGGCAACAGCAGACCTATATTAGAAGACTTGAAGTCTTTCGATGGGGAGAGAAAGGTTCATTCTGGTATTGAGAGTTTGGGTTTAAACGTGAAATTATTTAAGAAAAATTATAATACTTGTTCTGTTTCAGGTTGCATGATTTCTACTTCAAGGCTGCTGTTTTCAACATGGGCTAGTACTGTCACATGTATAAGTAATTTAAGATGGTATCCTGGTTTTAGTGTGGATTTGCTCTTTAACAATGGTCTATTGAGGAATGTTTTCTTCTTGTACATTTCTGAAAGTTTAGGGGAAGCTTTATAAAAGTGGATTGTGGGTCATGTATCTTTTGAGAATGATAGCCAGAAGCAATGCTGTTGCATTCTATTTCCATCTAGTCTTTAGTATGTCTGTGACCTCAGCACCCAAAACTCAGCCTGCTGCAGCTGGAGGAACTAATGGAATATTGTTATATCATAAAAAATGGACATGATGGATTCAGAGAAACTTCAGAAGACTTATATGAACCAGAACAGAATAAAGTAAGCAGAACCAATAGAACAATGTATATAAATACTATGATTATGTAAAGAAAAACAATTTTGACCAATCATGACTTAAGAAGACTGATAATGAAGATTTCTTCCAGCTCATAGATTTTACATGATAGAATTGAGGTTCACTGCGAAATGTACATTTTCAGACATGGCCAATGTGTGAATTTGTTTTGCTTGAGTAAGTTGTTAGAAAGGATGGCTTCTAGTAGGGGAAAGAAGAGGGTGAAGCTGGGAGGTAGTTGACAGTGCGGGGCGGGGGCGGGGAATGAGTAGAAGGAAAGAAAGGAAAGGAAAGTGTAAAAAAAAAACCCAGAAGAGAACAGAAAGCTGTTTGGAAGGGACATAATCAGGACAGTTTTGTTTCTCTTTTATTGTATAGTATACACTTGAAAACAAAGTTTACATAACAGGAGTTTATATTTTCATATATTGTCCTTATTTTTGTTCTTTGTAGATTGAATGCTAACAGAAGAAAAAGTCAGAGCTTTGATTCAGGATCTGTTTTGCAATAGTAGTAGATTTTGGCTTATTTCAGTAATTGTTAAAGCAAGATTAACATTGAAAGCAATTTGAGCACATGGAGTACATTTACTAGTGTACTTATTATTATTTTTTTTTGCAGTCTTCATTTATGTGGAGGAAAGATAAAGTAATGCCAATGGCCCAGGAGGCATGGAACAACCATGCAAGTAATTATAGTAATAATGACTGATATTTGTTTAGTGTTTTTTTTAGCCTTAAGCTACAAATCT
Source organism: Pseudochirops cupreus (assembly GCA_028627135.1). NCBI lineage: Eukaryota > Metazoa > Chordata > Mammalia > Diprotodontia > Pseudocheiridae > Pseudochirops > Pseudochirops cupreus. The sequence goes on along the minus strand of JAQQSU010004086.1, from coordinate 4,503 downwards.
TCAAGTTCCTCTGTCTTCTAACTTATCCTGGAGTGGTTTAGTTTGTGTCAGTATTCTTCTGTCTTTACAATAGTATAGAAGTATAGAAGCCGAGACATATCAGCTGTTTCAGCAGCTCTGAGGAGTTAACAAAAAATTTAGAACAAAAGGAGGAGAATTGTATAACAGGAATTTTTGTCCGGGATACTAAAGGTAATACCTCCATTCTTTCAAGAAAGCCTGTATTCTTTAGTTATAATTTGTGTGAGAGCACCAGTTTTAAGCCTTTTTGTGAAACAATTCTTAGGATTGACTACTGTACTATAGTGTAGTATTACATCATAAAATGGGCTACTGTATTGGAATCAGACTGATCAAGGAGATTACTGTTCCTAAAATCTGACAGCACTTGGAACATCCTTTAGGCTTAAGATATTAAACCATTAAGATATTAAGTATTAATCTTAGAGGTGCTGCTGTACAATATTATCTTTTACTCAAATACAATCATTTTAAAGTTACCTTGTATGAACAAATCTTTAAGCTTGCTTTCAGTTCTTTTGCCCTCACTGTGCTGACTTTTTTCATTTCTTCTGTAAAATTTTATACTATTGAAGGCCTGCTACTAAAAAAGGAATGAATGAAAAATCATTTATTAATGATTGTGTGCTAAGCATTATTATAGTGTTTGGAATGTAAATACAGTCTTTGCTTTCAAAAATCCTATATTTCAGTAGGGGGAAACAACATATAGAGAAGGAGAGCTTTCAGGGAGAGGCAAGTTGGAACTTCTGTTGTTGAATGGCAAGATGTCTGGGTGGATGGATGTGCATAAAGGGCTTTGACCAGGTAGATATAGTTTAATTTTAATTTTAAGTTTTGCTTTTTGGAGAGGGAATGCAGGGCAGTTGGGGTTAGGTGACTTGCCCAAGGTCACACAGCTAGTAAGTGTTAAGTGTCTGAGGTCAGATTTGAACTCAGGTCCTCATGACTCCAGGGCTGGTACTCTATTCACTGTGCCACCTATCTGCCCACATAATTTAGTTTTTTAACTGAGTTTGCATTCACTAGCCAGTCAAACTCAGTCCCAAAGCAGGGTTAGTGGGAATGGAAAGTAGATTTCTTTTTTTCCCATTTTATAAAATTTTTATTTTCAGTTCCAAATTCTCTACCTTCAACCCTCTTCCCCCAATTGCGAATGCAAGAAATACAGTACCCATTACATGTATGAAGTCATGCAAAACAAATTTCCACAATTTGGGGAAAAAATATAAAAAATATGCTTATCTTTACTCTGAGCCCATCAATTCTCTCTCTTGAGGTGGATGGTGATTTTCATCGTGAGTGTTTTAGAATTGTGGTGGGTCATTGTATTGATCAGAATTACTAAGTTGGAAAGGGGATTTCTTACTTGTGTTCTTTCCCTTCATTTTTTTTCTCCTCTCCCTCATCAGGCTCACTTCAGACATTAGGGAAGAAGTCCTGATAATTAAAAACATTAACTTATCTAATGTTTGAGCCAAACATTATACATAGAAGAAGATAAAGTAATCCTACTTAGACTGGAACATAATCTAATCAAGATAAAAACAGGAAAAATTGTTCTGGGCACTGGGACAGTGGTACATTACCTAAATCAGATCTTCAGAGTTTGGCTTACTTATTTTTACTGAAATGTTTTGAGTTTATGAAGTAGTAACAGCCATATTCAAATTTAAAAACAAAATTTTATTCTTAAACTCATGTTCTTAAGCCCTAGTCATTCTTTCCCACCGTTACCCTAATTGTTGTAAGGATTTGGCTGATCCAAGAAATCTTTTTTGATTTAACTTGTTCCTGTGAGAATTTTTCCTTTTGTGGGAATTCATTGACTTTTGCCTAGTTGTATAGGCTGTAGTTAATTCCAGATTTAAATATGGAATCATAAATAATAAATCCTTTAGCTTAGTAAGATGCATACTTAAAAGAGTACAAATACTATTATTTTGATTTTTTTTTTCAAAAAGGAAATATTACTTGCTCTTAATCCTAGATACCCATTCTGGTCTTTGGTGCAGGCAGCCCTTGATTCTTAAACCTAGTTCCTGAAATGCTTTCTGTATCTCTTATTCAAGTATTTCATACACCCTCCCCCATCTTTTTTTTTTCTTTTTAAAGAATGTTTATTTCTAATTACAGTAAAAACAGTTTTTTACATTCCTTTTAAAAAATTTTTAGTTCCAAATTCTTTCCTTCCTTTCCTTCCCTTCTTCTTCATTGAGAAGGCAAGCAGTTTGATATAGGTTATACATATGCAAAACATTTCCATATTAGTCATGTTGTGAAAGAACACACAGACAAAAAAACCCCAAGAAAAATAAAGTAAAAACAAAAGTATGCTTAGATTTCCAATCAGTTCTATTTTGGAGCTGGATAGCATTTTTCATCCTAAGTCTTTTAAAATTGTCTTAGGTCATTGAATTGCTGAGAATAGCTAAGTCATTTACAGTTGGTCACTGTACATATTGCTATTACTGTGTACAGTGTTATCTGGTTCTGCTCACTTCATCTTGTATCAGTTCATGTAAATCTTTCCAGATTTTTCTGAAAGCATCCTTCTCATTTCTTGCAGCACAACAGTAATCCATCACAATCATATACCACAACTTGTTCAGCCATTCCCCAGTTGATGGACAACCAATTTCTAATTCTTTGTCACCACCTTGCCATGAATGTTTTTGTCCATATAGGTCTTTTTCCTTTTTCTTCTCTTTCTTTGGGGTAGAGACCTAGAAGTGGCATTTCTGGGTTAAAGGGTATTATGCATGGTTTTATAACCCCTTAAGCATAGTTCCAGATTGCTCTTCAGAATGGCTGGTTCCATTCACAGCTCCCAACAGTGCCTTAGGGTCTCAATTTTCCTACATCCCCTTTAACATTTGTCATTTTCAGTGGAATAGGTTAGGTACAAAAGACACAGTAGTAAACGACTATAGTAATCTATTGTTTGATAAACTCAAAGACCCCAGCTTCAGGAATAAGAACTCACTATTTGACAAAAACTGCTGGGAAAGCTGGAAAATAGTGTGGCAGAAACTGGGTATAGATCAGCCTCTTATACTGTATACCAAAATGAAGTCCAAATGGGTACATGATTTAGATATTTTTTTTGTTTTTCTATTTAAATTAACTTTTTAAATTTTTTGTTTACATCATTCATTTCCACAAGATATTGAGTTACAAATTTTCTCCCGGTCTTTCTGCTTCCCACCACCCCAAAACAGCGATCTAGTCTGCTCTCTCCTAAATCTTCCCCCATTGTCCCTCTGACTTTCTGGTTGGGCAAGATGGATCTCCCTACCCCAGTGCCTGTATATCTTATTTCCCAGTTGCATGTAAATAATAATAATAACAATAATAATATTTAAAACATTTGATTTTAAAACATTACATTCTAGATTCAGTCCCTTCCTCCCTTGTCATCCACCCCCACTGGAAAGACAAGCAATTCAATACAGGCTGTACGTGTGTAGTTACACAAAACATCTCCACAATGGACATATTGTGAAAGACTGACTATATTTCCCTCCATCCTTTCCCACCCCCCTACTTGTTCTATTCTCTACTTTGTCTCTGTCCCTTTACAAAAGTGTGTGCTTCTTTTTTTTTTGGAGGGCAGTTGGGGTTAAGTGACTTGCCAAAGGTCACATGGCTAGTAAGTGGTAAGTGTCTGAAGCCGGATTTGAACTCAGGTCCTCCTGACTCCAGGGCTGGTGTTCTATTTGCTGCACCACCTAGCCGCCCCAGGTATGTGCTTCTAATAACCCTCCCCCCCAACCTGCCCTTCTTTCCACCATCCTCCCTCTCACCTCTTTCCCCCCTACTCTCCTGTAGGGCAAGAAACCCAATTTAGAGTGTATGTCATTCCCTCCCTAAGCCAAATTCAACTTTTGCCTTCCTGTTCTTCCCCTCCATTGTAACAGTTATCCCTTGCCTCTTCTATATGAGATAATTAACACCATTCTGTCTCTCCCCGTCTCCTCTCATTATATTCCTCTCCCACCTCTCAATTTCACCTTTTAAAATATCATCCTTTCCTAGTCAATTGATCCTGTGTCCTCTGTTTACACATATATGCACACACTCACATATGTATTCATGTGCATATATACCCTCCTATATAGACATATGTGTATGTATACATACATACATATATACACATAGACACACACACACACACATTTATATTCCCTTCACCTATCCTCATACTGAGAAAAGTTTCATAAGTCACAATTATCGTTTTTCCATGTTGGCATGTAAATAGTTCAACTTTGATAAATTCCTTGTGAATTCTTTTCCATGTTTACCTTCTCCTGCATTTTGTATTTGAATGTCAAATTTTCTATTCAGTTCTAGTTTTTTCCTCAAGAATGCTTGGAAGTCCTCCACCTCACTGAATGACCATATTTTCCCCTGGAACATTATACTCAATTTTGCTGGGTAGATGATTCTTGGTTTTAATTCTAGCTCCCTTGATCTCCAGAA
>JAQQSU010004085.1:0-14177 GCA_028627135.1 Pseudochirops cupreus | reverse complement strand
AATATAATCTATATCTTATTTCGAAGGTGCATGCAAATTATATCTATATCTCTCTATCTCTATCTCTTTCTATAAATGTTTGATTTTAAAACTTTAATTTCCAGATCCTTTCCCTTCTTCCCTCATCCCCCATCCCCCAAGAAGAAAAGTGATTTAATATAGGTTATATATTTGTAGATATGGAAAACATTTCCATAGTAGATATATTGTGAAAGAATGACTATATTTTCCTACATCTTATCCCGCCCCCCACTTAGTCTATTTTCTACTTTGACCTTGTCTCTTTTCAAAAGTGTGTGCTTCTAATTATCCTCCCCCCAAACTGCCCTCCCTTCTATCATCCCCCCTCTTATCCCCTTCCCCTTTACTTTCCTTTAGGGTAAGATACCCATTTTAGTCTGTATGTTATTGCCAAATTTAATGAGAGTAAGGTTGGCCCATTCCCTTTTGCCTTCCTGTTCTTCCACTCCATTGTAACAGTTTTCACTTGCCTCTTTTACTCTATTCTATCTCTCCCTATCTCCTCTCGTTATATTCCTCTCTCACCTCTTAATTTTTTTTTTAGATATCATCCTTTCCTTTTCAACTCATCCTGTGCCCTCTGTCTATGTATACATATCCACATATATACACACACTCACACATGTATTTATATGCACATATACCCTCCAATATAAACATATATGTGTATATAGGTATGTATGTGTGTATGTGTGTGTGTGTGTGTGTGTGTGTGTATCCCCTTCAATTATCTTCATTCTGAGAAAAGTCTCATGGGTTACACTTACCATTTTACCATGTAGGAATGTAAACAGTTCAATTTGTATGAGTTCCTTATGATTTTTTTTCCCTGTCTACCTTCTCATGCTTCTCTTGCTTCTTGTATTTGAAAGTCAAATTTTCTATTCAACTCTGGTTTTTTCATCAAGAATTCTTGAAATTCTCTATTTCATTGAATGACCATCTTTTTCCCTGAAACATTATACTCAGTTTTGCTGTCTAGGTGATTCTTGCTTTTAATCATAGTTCCTTTGACTTCTGGAATATCATATTCCAAGCCCTTCAAACCCTTAATATGGAAGCTGCTAGATATTGTGTTATCTTGATTGTGTTTCCACAATACTCAAATTCTTTCTTCCTGACTACTTGTAATATTTCCCCCATAACCTGGGAACTCTGTAATTTGGCATAATATTCCTAGGAATTTTCTTTTTGGGATCTTTTCAAAGAGGTGATTGGTGAATTCTTTGAATTTCTATTTTGTCTTCTTGTTCCAAAATATCAGGTCAATTTTCCTTGAGAATTTCTTGGAGTATGATTTCTAGGTTCCTTTTTTGATCATGGCTTTCAGGTAGCCCACTAATTTTTAAATCTCCTGGATCTATTTTCCAAGTCTGTGTTTTTCCAATGAGATATTTCACATTGCTTTCCATTTTTTTTATTTGTTTTGATCTATTTTATAGTATCTTGATTTATCATAAAGTCATTAGTTTCCATTTGCTCCAGTCTAATTTTGAAGGAATTATTGTCTTCATTGAGGTTTTGAAATTCCTTTTCCATCTGGCTAATTTAGCTTTTTAAGCCATTCTTCTCCTCATTGCCTTTTTAGGCCTCTTTTGCCAATTGAGTTAGTCTATTCTTCAAGGTGTTATATTCTTCAGTTGGTTGTTGAATCTCTTTTCATGATTTTCTTGCATTATTGTCATTTGTCTGCCCAGTTTTTCCTCCACTTCTCTTAACTTGATTTTCAAAATCCTTCTTGAGCTTCTCCATGGTCTGTAACTTATTCATATTTTTTTTGCAAGCTTTTGATGCAGGAGTTCTGACTTTGTTGTCTTTCTCCCATTTCATGCTTTGATCTTTTTTGTTCCCAAAAAGTATTCTGTGGTCTGTTTGTGCTTCCTCTGGTTGCTCATAGTGTCAGTCAATTACTTGACTTTTGAGGTCTTTGTAATGGTAGAACTCTGTTTCCAGATAGGAGAACTTTGTTCCAAATCACTGGCATTTTCACATATGTCAGAGGTCTGAGGACGGCACCCTCTCTACAGAAACCACACTGGCAAACTGGTGTTTCTCACCCCAAGTCCACCACTGAAGAAAGGGACCCAGATATAAGCAGGTCAAAGCAAGAGTGATTACCCTCTAAATGGTTGCTTGGTCACCCTACAATCTGTAGGCCAGGACTTCCTGAGCCAGCTGTGCCACAGATGCTGCAGCCTATGCACCTCTGACACCTCTTGTCTTGGGGGCAGGGGCTGGACTACATCCTTCCTTTCCAACAGAGTTCCTGGCTAAACTTTTACTTTCTTTTTGGCATTCATAGGATGAAATATCTGGAAACTGCTATGGCTGTTGGTCATTCACTCTCCAGAAGTCTGTTCAGGCTGCCACTGCCTCTCTGGAGCCAAAACCATGCAGCTCACATGGGACTGTGCTTGGCTCCCAGCAAACTGCAATGCACCCTTCCTGTCAGCCTGCCAGGCTGTCTTCAGTGGAAGATTTGTTTCTCTCTGTCACTTTGTGGGTTCTGTACCTCCAAAATTTATTAAAAGTCATATTTTATGGGTATTTGAGGTGGTTGTGGGGGGAGGTCACAGAATTTCCTGCTTCTACTCTGACATCTTGGCTCCGCCCCCTATCATCTTTCTTTCATGAAGCAGGAAGCATTCTTCTACCAGTCATTTGTACTCATGGTTTATCATTTAGTTTAGATTTCTTTCAGAATTGTTCATTTTTATTACATTGGTTTTAAAGTACAAATTGTTCCAATGGCTTCATTCAGTTTACTCTGCAATCATTTATACAAATCTTCCAATGTCTCTTTGAAAACATCATTTTCCCACTCATTTCTCACACCATAATAGTATTCAATTACCACAGCATCCCAAAATGTATTCAGCTATCACCCGTTTGATAAACATCCCTTTAATTTCCAGTTTTTTTCAATATAAAATGAGCTGATCTAAATATTTGTGTATATAATAGGGCCTATTCCCCTTTCTTTAATCCAGCAGTTCTCAACTTGTGGGTTGCAACCCCTTTGGGGGTCAGACAACCCTTTTGCAGGGGTCACCTAAGACCATTGGAAAACACATATTTCTGATTGTCTTAGGAACTGAGACACTGCTCCTCTATCCATTTCCAGGTGGGTCCACGCACATGCAGATATCCCCACATACAAGTACTAAAGGGCAGTGGCATTAGGAAGGTTGAGAACCACTGCTTTAATCTCTTTGGAGCTATAAACCTAGAGCAGTACTGAAATGCCTTTCTTCTTTCATGTTTTACCATTTTAGTAGCTTTCCCAATTCTTGTGATAAAGTTTTGAGATCCTTGGGGAAAAAAAAAATTGTCACAAAGATGAAAAGTTGCTGTAGGAGAATATTTAGAAACTGAAATGAGCTTGAAATCAGAAAACATTGATTCAAGTCCTAGGTTCTGCCAGTTATGACCCTGAAAAATCACATATCCTCTCTGGACCTCAGTTTCCTCATTTGTTAAATAAGGGGTATGTACTGAATGGTCTTTTTAAGAAACAGGTAATATGCAGAAAAAGATCAAATAAAGTGTCTTGCTCAGTTTTGAACATGTAGTCTAAAATCAAAAGAGACAGGTGGTATGGTAGAATGATGGACCAGGTGGAAATCAGGAAAACCTAAATTCAAATCTGGTCATAAACATCCTAGCTGTGTGATCCTGGGCAAGTCATTTAACCTCTGCCTCAATTTCTTGATCTGTAAAATGAGTTATTATTTATAAAGTGCTTTTCGAACCTCAAAATGATACATAAATTTTAGCAATGAAGATGATAATGATTAAATAGTATTGACTGCCTGAAACTGGCAAGAAGAATTTCTTAACTTTTCTTTCTGTGTTATGGGTCACTTAAGTGCTAAAACATTGGTTGATTGCTAGACAATGAATGAGCTCAGAGTATCATAAAAGAAACTTCTTTAGTCTTACTCAGGCAAGCTTCCACCTAAATAAACTCTTGGCAGCTGGAAGATCCCCAGATAACCAGGGGCTCTGCAAGAATTTTACTATGGATTGCTGATGTTTGGGGAATCACTTATGGTTTACTATCCACTGATCCAATTATATTAATTACTCAATAAAGATTTTTCTCCTCCCACTACATTGTGGTTCTTATCTCATATTTTAGTGTTCCCACGATCATGATCACCATATCTATACCCTCCATGTTCACCAACCTCTAAGGCCATTTCCAGCTTTAGGACTACAGTACTCTGATGTCTGATTCTATGATTTGGTCTAAGAGTAAGAGCAAAGGGAGAATATTTAAAACAATAGAAAAATCCCATTATAAGGAAGGGTCTGTATAATCCACTATTGTCCTGTTTTTCAATATTAATTTATTTATTTTTAGTTTTCAACATTCTCATCCATAAGATTTTGAGTTTCAACATTTTCTCCCTATCTCTCTCATCCTCCCACCCCAAGATGGCATGTGATTTGATATATAGGCTCTACATATACATTTACATTGAACCCATTTTTATGCTAGTCATATTATAAAGAAGAATTAAAACCAATGGGAGAAACCACAGGAAAGAAGAAACAAACAAAAAAAAAGAAAAAAAAACTAGCCAGCAAATAATATGCTTCAATCTGCATTCATGTTCCATAGTTCTTTTTCTATATGTGGACAAAATTTTCCATCATGAGTCCTTTAGAATTATCTTGAATCTTTGTATTGCTAATAAGAGATAAATTTATCAAAAGTTAGTCATCACACATTGTGACTGTCACTGTGTACAATGTTCTTCTGGTTCTACTCACTTTACTCTCTATCAGTTTATTCAAGTTGTTTCAGGTTTTTCTGAAGTCTACTATTCATCATTTCTTATAGAACAATAGTATTCTATTACTGTCATATAATACAAATTGTTTAGTCATTCCCTAACTGATGGACATCACCTCAATTTCTAATTCTTTGCCACCACAAAAAGAGGTGCTAGAAATATTTTTGTATATGTGGGTCCTTTTCCCATTTCTTTGATCTCTTTGGGATAAAGACTTAGAAGTGGTATGGCTGTGTCAAAGGGTATGCACGTTTTTATAGCCTTTTGGGCATAGTTCCAAAATGTTCTCTAGAATGGTTGGATCAGTTCAAAACATCACCAACAATACAATAGTGTATTTCCCCACATCCTCAACATTTATAACTTTCCTGTTTTGTCATGTTAGCTAATCTGATAGGTATGATGACATACCTAAATTGTTTTAATTTGAATTTCTATAGTCAATTGTAATTTAGAAAATTTTTATTTGACTATAGATAACTTTAATTTCTTCACCTGAAAACTACCTGTTCATATTCTTTGACCATTTATCAGTTGGGTTTTGACTAGAATTCTTACAAATTTGACTTAGTTCTCTATATATTTTAGAAATGACATCTTTATCATAGACATTCAGAGTAAAAATTGTTTCCCAGCTTTCTGCCTCCCTTCTAATCTTGATAGCATTGGTTTTGTGTGCATAAAAACTTTTCAATTTAATCAAAATTACCTATTTTGCATTTCATACTCCTCTCTGTTTCTTTGGTTATAAATTCTCCCATTCTCCATAAATCTAACAGCTAAACTAGTCCTTGATCTCCTATTTTGTTTATACTATCAGCCTTTGTATTTAAATAATGTGCTCATTTTGACATTATCTTGGTATAGGGTATGAGGATGTTGGTCTCTGCCCAATTTCTACCATATTACTTTCCAGTTTTCCCAGCAACTTTTGTTAAATAGTCAGCCTTATCCCAGAAACTTGAGTCTTTGGGTTTATCAAATAGTAGATTATAGTCATTGACTACTGTGTCCTATATACCTAACTTATTCCATTGATCCACCATTCTATTTCTTAGCCAGTACCAAGTAGTTTTGATAATTGCTGCTTTATAATACAATTTAGGCCACCTTCCCTTGGACTTCTTTTCATTAATTCCCTTGATATTCTGGACCTTTTTTCTTCCATATGAATTTTGTTATTCTTTTTTTCTAGCTCCATAAAATATATATACATATATATATATATATATATGTATGTATGTATGTATATATATATATATATATACATGTATATATAAAGAGAGAGAGAGAGAGAGAGAGAGAGAGAGAGAGAGAGTAACTTGCTTGCTATGCCACTGAATAAGGAAATTAATTTAGTTATAACTGTCATTTTTATTATATTAGCTCAGCCTACCCATGAGCAACTTATATTTTTCCAATTATATAGATCTGACTTTATTTGTGTTTTGTAATTGTGTTCATATAGTTCCTGGGTTTGTTTTGGCAGGTAGACTCCCAAATATTTTATAATGTTTACAGTAACTTTAAATGGATTTTCTCTTTCTATCTCTTGCTGTTGGGCTTTGTTAGTAGTATGCAGATGATTTATATGGGTTTATTTTATATCCTGTAAATTTCTGATTTTGTCCTATTGTTTTATCTTTATGTTATGTTGGGGGAGAGAGAGAGAGACAGAGAGACAGAGAAAGAGTCAGAGACAAATTCTACACATTGAATAATCCTATCCCTATCTTCATACTTAGAGTCATAGAATAATTGACAATTTATAAATAGAGGGAATCTTAGCAATCAGCTAGTTCAGCTTGTTTTCATATATGAGGGAACTGAGATGCAAAGATATGGTGACTTTTTCCCAAAACAAGCAGGCAGTTGTGGAACTAGGTCTAAAAGCTAGCTTGCCTAATTCCTACTTTAATCCTTTTCCCACTTTCTTCTCTTCTGATGTCATTATTACTCTACTTCCATTTCCATTACCTCCTACTAATGTAAGCATCTGACCACACAAACATACTTCATCTAAGCTCATTTACCACCCACTAGAAGAAACTAATACATCTAGAAGCTATAAAGAGACCATTGGTGAGGATGGCATATCTAAGACATTTCCCTTCTTTTCAGTTTGAAGAATAAATTCACATTTTAGTTCCTTATCCATTGCAAAGACTTCTCATCTCTGCTTTATCTTTATGCCTGCAGCATAGAAGGAAATGATTTTTCCCTTTTTGTCATCTATTACTTGAGCTTTTACTCCTCCCCTCACTAGTCCTGGCACCCTCAAACATACACTCCTCACCTCACGCCGATCTCTCAGGTTTCTTTCCTACCCCTCATTCCTTGTAGGCCTTTGTTTTGTTTGTTGTTGTTTTCAGTACATTTGGCAGTCTCACTGAAGTATAAAGTGACAGAAACTACTAGGCAGTGTTTATATTTTAATTTGCATAATAAAGACTAGAAGGCTTGTAAGACTCAATAGAATAATTTTCTACTGGTAGAACTTCAGACCTGGAATGACATAGATATAAAACTGAGATCTATTTTATCAGAGTTCCTACCTAGAGATCCTTAAATTACATATTAAAAATCAGACTGATCCTAAATTGCAGATTAGGACTGAGGTTTCTAGTGTTATTTTAAGACAGTTCCTTTAGACCTAAATTAAGTGATTTGTTCTCAGGGATTCAACTTGGATTCAGTCAGAAGACTTTCTACAGGAGTGAGGAAGAAGCTCCTATAATATGGCCATTTTCTGTTTGGATGCCCTTTCCTATCTCCTCTCTGAATTTGCTGTGGAAGATGGATAGGAACTGAAATAATCAAGCCACTCAGGCCTCAGTGTAAAATAATCTGGCAGAAAATCAACCAAAGCACTTGGAATACATTTTGATCCCTTCAGTTGCCTTTATTCCAGGTTGTAAACACCACTGTGTTTGTACAGATGGGCTTTTTCACACTGATGGAGAAGCTATACTGGGGATATCATAAAATGAATATAGATGCTGGAGCAGCTGTTGTACACTGATTTAAAAGGCAGTGAGTGACTTTTGAAAGACATTGTCACCTTACACTGACATGTGATTCTTAGGTTCAAAGCTTTGTCACATATATTAGCTCATCTGATCTTCACATCCTCCCAGAGAAGTAGGTAGGACAGGTGTCATCCCCTTATAAAAGATGAGAAAATTGACCCTCAAAAAAGTGAAGTGATTTGCTGAGGATCACAGAAGTAGGTTGAGAGAGAAACCAGATATCCTTGCTGCTCTTTATTCTACCTAATTCAATTCAAAAGACATTTGTCAAATGATTAATATTTGGAAAACACTGTAGATATCCAGGATTTAAAGATGCAAGACTAAATAGTCCCTTTCTTCTTGAAATTTACAATTTAACAATGAAAATATAATATATACATGAAAGATTATGATGCAAAGTAGAAGGTGATAAGAAAAAGAAGAGGTTCAAACAAAGTGATTTAAATTGATAAGAAATCATTTCCAGTTCAGGGTATCAGAAAAGGGTCCATGATGGAAGTGATACCTAAAATGAAACTTATAAGAAGAGAAAAATTCCAAGACATATGTGGAAGGACTGCTATTCCTCTCATGGGTAGATTGTTCACATTAATTCATGGAGTTGAGAGAGGACAGCAAATTTGAGTGGCATTCACTAGCATAATGCAGCAAAGTGTGCAAAAGAGGATCAGAGTGAAGTAAGTCTGGAAGTGTATATTAGAACCAGTTTTTAGAAAGTCTTTTTTTTTGTCTTTATTTTTTTTTTGAAGGGGGGAAGGCAGGTCAAATGGGGTTAAGTGATTTGCCCAAGGTCACATAGCTAGTAAGTGTTATGTGTCTGAGGCCGGATTTCAGCTCAGGTCCCCCTGACTCTAGGTCCAGTGCTCTATTCACTGTGCCACCTAACTGCCCCATATGGAAAGTCTTAAATACAAGATCCAATGTTTCTATTTTTCTCTACTTTATTTTTTTAGAATCACTGATATCTTTTGGCATCACATATATTCCCAATCTCTGATAATAAAGAACTCCACCCCAAAAAGATATCAAAAAAGTCTGATCGGAATAAACAAATTATCTTCTTATAAAATGAGGTGGTTGGATCAGTTGGCCTTAGGTCACTTCCAGTTCTAGATCAATGTTTTTCTTATGTTCTGATTAAGCAGCTACTTTAAAAATATAGAGTGAACTCAACCCAAATTTCTCCATTTCTTCTCTCGAATACATATCTCTTCCTTGGTGTCAAGCTTGGTCATTTTAATATCACATAAACCACTTATGATTTGTTGTCATTGCTGCTAATATTTGACTCTAAACACAATTGAGAGTTATTTTTGAGGGGCAGAATGACATGATTAAACTTCTCAATTGGGAAGATTTTTAGGTCATTATGTCAAGATAGTAGGGATAAGGAGAAATTAGATGTGGAAAAATCAAATGAGAAAAAATAAGGTCTTGAACTACAATGCTCAGCTATTGATTATCCCTACAGAATGAAATCAAACAATAACAGTGACATATGAAATCTTTGGAATTTAATGGAAGAGGAACCAACTTGTTTAGATAGATATCCAAGATAGATCTTTAGTGGCAGAGTCAGGATTCAAGTAAGTCTTCTAACTCCCTTTCCAGTCCTTTTCCCACCATTACAGAAAGCCTCTAATCTAATTTTTCCCCTATATACTTAGGAGCTGAATGTTATCATAAATGAACTCAGAATTGAGAACAGGAAACAAAACCTGTTAGCAGTTAGAAATTACATATTAAAGTTGGAGTAAGGCAGTGTTAGATAGTTTAGCATGATTCCTGCCCTATACTCTCAAAATATACTAAACCGTGTTCATAGAATCATAGAATTAAAGCTGAAAGGAATTTTCACAGCCATTAAGTATGACTCCCCCATTTGAGTCTTTCAGACTCCAAGTCCAGTGCCCTATCCACTAAGTAACACTGGGTTTTTTGAACAAGGAAAGCCAACATATACTTTGGTTCTCAGGTACAAGAGATACTTAATATTAGCCTATGAATATGCTCAGCAGAAGAATATGATATATAATTAAGTCAACAAGTATTAAAAATTCTTATTCTGTACCTAGTTGAATACCAAGGGTAGAAAATCAGTAAGTCTCAAGAATATTAAATCATTCTTTAGAACATAAGACACACTTGCATAGAGCACACTTCAAAGATATTTTAGATAACTATAGAATGCATTGCTGTTGTGTTTGCTATTTTTATTCCATAAGTATATACTATCATTTAGATACTTATTCTTAGAGACCGAAAGACCTAGGTTCAAGACTTGCATCTAACTCATTAGCTGTGTGAATGTGGTTGAGTCATTTAACCTCTCAGGAGCCCACCTAACTCTTTAACAGTATTGGTTATTAAAAGGGAATGATCTTGACTGGTAGAGGAATATCCTTACTAGGAACTCTCTATGATCATAAAGTCATAAGTCCAGTAAAAACAGAACAAAAAAGAAACAATTAAAAAAAAACTTCCATTATCATGATACTTATATATATATATATATATATATGTATGTATATCTATCTATACATACATACATACATACATACATACACACACACTTAATAGTAGTTATTAAGGTAAATAATGAATCCTGTAAAATTAGTCACATTATTTGATTTATATTGCATCTTTGTTTTTCATTTTTTAGAGGCTTATATAAATTATAACAGCTAGACTCCAAGTGGAATCATGTTCAATGGCTGAAAGGAGTCATAAATGAAAAGCAACAAAAGAACTCTGAAAACAAAAAGAACTCAGCAATGGGAAGCCTTTAGACTATTTTATCTAGAGAGAAGAAAATATATCCCTGTGGAACCCCATGACATTGTGGAGAACAAGGGCTACATAAACAAAAAATAACCTGAGAACCTTCCAAGATTGTGTGTAACTAGGTTCTAGAACACATATAGAAGTTCTAGCATTTTGAATTGGTTTTGAGGAAGGAGCCCTTCATGTAAAATCAGAAACCTTGCTTGTAAGTGAACAAATTGCTTCAACCTTTATTTATGAACTGGAGATGATGTATTCAACATTTATTTCAAAGGGTTATTAGAATCAAATGATATTAAATGTCATGTGTTTCATAAGAAAAAAGGACTTTAAATATAATTTCTTATAATACTAATGTATGTAATACTCTCACACATTATTTCAGCCTTATTCTTATGATCAGAAATAGCAGCATTGCTATCTGAAAATAGGAAGAACATTCATATAGGAAATACATTTTACTCAGCATGATGTATTACATGTTATAAAAACCACACACCTCCATTCATTTTTCATGGACTAATAGCCATTCAGGATATTCTAAATGTTTCAGGTAAGATGCATTTATATTTATAGAAAGCAGTCATTAATTTGGTTTGCAGTGAATACCTTCATTTCAATTAAGAATCTAGGGGAAACAGATGTAATAGAATTGAACTCACTCTGTGGCCATCCATTCCCAAACTCAAGAGAATCTCTATAAAGATAATGAAAGATGGAGTATTTTCTAAAAATGCATTATGGAAAATACATCCATAAATTGAGTTATGATGATGATGATAATGCTGAAAACTAGAATTTATGTAGAACTTCAAGTTTTTTTTTATAGACAGTATAATTTGATTTTTATTTTTTCTTAAGAAAATATCCTTAAGCTACTTGAAGACAAGTGACCTTCTATAGTTTTAAATAGCTTTCTTTTTGCTGCTTTTTATAGTATTTTATTTTTTTCCCAATTACAGGGCAAAACAGACTGTCTGTTTGCCCAGGGTTCTGTTGAAGCACACAGTTCTTGGAGCTAGAGTCTGCCCATTTCCCTAGCCATGCTGAGGCACATGGGGAGTCCTGGTGTTGACATTTGCCTGCTTAACCACACTCAGGATCTCCCCCTGGTTTGCACAGGTAGGGCTTGCAGCTGGCTTGCTGGGATGTTTCCTGTCCTGGACTGTATTCCTCTTTTACCTGAGTAAGAGAGACTTTTCTTGCCAATCTTCTAAGTTTCTTGGGCTAAAGGATGGTTTCATCTCATCTTTTTACTGGTTCTTCTGTTCCAAGATTTGTTTTAGGATACTTTTTTAAGGTTGTGTGGAGGTGAATATGGGAAAGTTACAGTGATTTACTGCTTAATCCATCATATTGGTTCCCAGAAGTCCACTTAAAAATTTTTAAAAGCACTTTACAAATATTACATCATCTTATCTTCACAATAACTCTAAGAGGTAGGAACTATTGTTTTTTTCATTTCATAAGTTAGGAATTGAGGCAGACTGAAGTTAAATGATTGATTGGCCTAGGTTCACACACCCCAAACTGAAGCCAATTTAAATACAGTTCTTCCTGATTCCCAGTTCAGTTCTCTGTTCAACTGGCTGTCTTTTAAGAAAAAAAAAGGAGTGAAATTCTGGAATTTAAGAACTCAAAAATGCATTTCTATAAGCAGTATTTATAGGTTGCTGGAGGTGTTCTTTTGCATTTAGTTTGGAACTTTACATGAAGATGTCTTTAGTAAGAGAAAAAGACAAAAGTATTGTGCTAATTATTTCTGGCATAACTTGTGGTCTGTCTTAAGGATCTGTCATTCACACATAGTCTGCACATAGAAAGGTATAATTTTACATTTTTATTACCAAGCCAGAGAGATTGTTAAGTCAATAAATTTTTCCATTTTCTACACATTTGTTCTAAGCTGAAAGCCAATTTTTCAACATATAACAAATCTGTTACCCTTAAATATGCATTGTTAGAGAAAGCCATTCCCTTTGTGAGAGAAGAAAAAAAGAAAAAGAAAATAAGAAACAGACAAAACATAATGATAGCCTAATTTGGAATAAAAGACTTATGATGAAGAGAGGGAGCAAAGAAAAAGAACATTCCTTGTCACCACCATAGTTTTGTAGGGCTAATTCCTGAGACCATTACTTGTCACTAAAACTAAATCTTCAGATGAAAACTGTTTCCTTATTGATTATGTTAATAATTGGCATCTATAAAATGTTTTAGGGTTTACAAAGAACTTTACATACATTGTCCATTAATCCAACTTAATAGCCCATAAATTAGGTGCTTCCAATAGTACTCCTATTTCATAGATGGAGAAGTTAAAACCTACCAATTACAAATGACTTGCTTGTGTTCCCATAGATGCTATCAGAAGAAAGGATTTGAACACTTTTCTTTCTAAATTCAGGTCCAAGATTCATCAAATATTTCATTGATTATATGACTAGATCAATATTTAATCTTAAGAAAATATTAAATACTTCCTCTTGGTTATGCTTTCAAAACTGGAAGTGATAGAATATCTGACAAATTAGCTTAACCAAATAGAAAAGGACTACTGTTACATTATTTTGAATCTAGCTGAGAGAACTGTCTCTTTCTTGTACTACTTATATTATTTTAGAGAAAAATGAAACAAGGAGGGGGTGGAGCCAAGATGGCAGCATAGAAGCAACAAGGTTCTGCAGCTTACACATAGCCACCTTAAATACCCATAAAGTATCACTCTAAACAAATTTTACGGCTCTAAAATTCACAAAAGCAAAACACATTTCCCACTGAAGGCAGCTCAACAGAAAGGGCTCATCACAGCATGTTGGGAGCCAAAACCAGCCCATTCTGAAACCACGGCTTAGCCCCAGGTTGGCCAGGATGAGCCCCAGCAGGAGCCTTCAAGGAGACTGGATCAGCAGCAGCTGTAGCAATTTCCAGATTATCAAGCCATAAGAAACAAGGACTAAGTGAAAGGTCAGTGGAACTCAGCTAAATCTGGGGGAGAAAAGCAGTCTGGCCAAACTGCCTCCAGGGCAAGGAAGCAGCAGAAGTTGCAGCCCTGCAGCCACCTCCACATGGCTGCTTCAGAGCTTGTGGCCTGCAGACTGCAGTGGGGCCAGGAGATCATTCAGAGGCTAAATACTCTCGCATTGAGCAGCCTGGATCAAGATCATGGTCCTGGGTGTTGGTCCTGGGGTGCATTTTCAGTCAGCCAAAGCTGGTGGAGGCTGCAGCAGCCTCCCAATAATTCTGGCAGCTGTGAAAACCACAGCAATTTGGGACAGAGCTTTCCCCCCTGGAATCAATGTTCCACAGAGTTAAAAAATCAAGTAATTCACTGGCAACATGAGCAGGCAAAAGAAGCAAAGGAAGAATAGCAATCAAACTGTAGAATCCTTTTTTGGGGACAAAAAGGATCAATGAATGGAATAGGAGGAATACAACAAGTCAGAACTCACACATCAAAAGCTTCTAAGAAATATGAAGACTTCCTACAAGCCATAGATCAGCTCAAGAAGAATTTTGAAAACCAAATAAGAGAAGT
>JAQQSU010004084.1:0-14177 GCA_028627135.1 Pseudochirops cupreus | reverse complement strand
CTCTCAGGGTTCTAGGCAGCTCCCTAAGTTACAAAGAAGATGCTGACCACCAACAATAAAGGACTTTCCTCACCCAGCAGTTAGTTCTCTCTATCAATGAAAACACAGGTCCAGTCTCTATCCTATTAAAAACATGGACTTCTTTATGTTGAGGACAGCTTGGGAATATCAGAAATACTGTTCATTTTTTAAATGTAATCTAATCCACTCTCTTTTGTCTTATTCAATTCTTATTTCATATACAGCGCTTACTCAAAATATATGTACCTATAGACTAACTAAATGAACTGCAAACCTAATTGCATAGTCTGGGTAATACTTTGTCCATTTTTTTTCCAGTATAGATCATCAGGTTGATTATTTTTGAGTGGTTATAGATCTTATTGAGGAGTCTTTATCTGGGTTTAATCTAAGTAGCACAATTATCATTCATAAACTAGTATATCTGAAAGATGACTATCAATGGGAAATTTCTCTTCTATTTGAACTCAATACTGGCACCTTCTTCATTATCAAGATAAACAGCATTGAAAAGCATAAATTGCTATATTTTATTTCATGTTGATAATCAGAACAAAGCTATCTCTGATTGCATCTAGCAAGGAATCCTGCATGATTTTAAAGCCTGCTTGAATGTTGTCTTAGTGGAGGAAAGGCTTTAAGAATGCATTTTGCTTTACTGAGTCAAATGATCTTTTAAATAATGATTAAAAAAAGAAAAAACAGCAGGATCTTGTATTCTCTGCATCTTTCATTTAATTATGTGACTGTAAAATTGTGGCTTGCTGTAGAAAATCCTTTGTGAAAGCCTGTCTATCACACTGATTACTTTTTGAAGGAGTTGTTAAATTGGCCCAATCTCCCTGGGGGAAAAATGGAATTATTCAAGAAAAGTTAATAAATTCCCCATGCCTTTTCTCTAGTAATTCTACTACAGGATTTATACCCAAAGGTGACAAGTGACAGAAAGAAAGATCTCATTTGCAACAAAATATTCATAATCACACTATTTGTAACAGCAAAGAGTTGTATACAAATTCCTTGCTCAGTGATTAAAGAATAGTTTAACAAGTATGTGAATGTATGATGGGGAATAGTCAATAATCCCAGGCATTATGAGTCTGCACAGAGTGCATCAGTGTGGTCAGCTGAGGAAATTATGTATGTGAAAGCTTCTGGGGAGCCTGCTTCAGGGAGAATTGTGAGGATGTGTAATAGAAGTGGCTGGGGGAGACTTTTGAGCATACAAAGACATTCTATGATAGGTTCCAATAGACTTACTTAGGAACTAGGAAGCTCTTTAATTGCCTGTAAAGGCAATTCTCTGTCCCTCTGCCTTGGTAGGATCTCTTTTTCTTGGTAAATGACATCAGGTATAAGACATTGGTTTTAGGGTAAAGGTCTTGGGTCTTCTCCTCTGAGGCTGATAAGGCCTCATGAAAATAGGCCTCAGTTTTTTGCCTTGTCATTTGTTGTTTTGATTTGGAAGTTCTGCTCTTCAGAATTTCAAAAGGTAAGAAGAGTGATCTTGGAGAGCCAGTCCATCAATATCTGAGGAGAGTTCTCTTCTGGTGATTATACCACATTTTGATTTGAATTTGGTGGGATCAGTGTTATGAATAAACTGTCATAAGTCTGAGTCCAAGAGAACAAGGTGCTATAGAGAAGAGTATGCCTTCAAGGTGGTAGGGGGAAATGTTTGTACTCATGTTACCATTATGTCTTCAAAGCAAATATCTCTTTGTTTTATGCTAAGTGCTTAAATGGAATTGGAGCACTAGTCACTGAAGGGAACATATATGGTGTGTGGAGCTCAAGTCAATAACATTAGTGAAAGATGGCCCTAGTAGCCTGAGGGGGAATGTAGCTACTGGACTCTGGGATAGTGATACGGAGAGTAATCATCACAAATTTACTAAGTATAATTATGCCATAACAAAGGATGAAAACGAAGAATTCAGAAAAAAAAACATGAGAAATAATATGAAGCAAAAAAAGTAGAATCAAATTAACAACATTAAAATTAACACAACAATTAAAGTCAGCAAAACTCAGATCAAACATAATGGACAATATTGGATCCAGATTGCTAAAATCAAAAAATCCATGTTTCCTTTCTTCAACACATAAACTGCACCACCAGTCACAACTACTATATTCAACTGTTGTTGTTGTTTTATGGGAAAGTACTAGGCAACCACAGGATCACAGATCTAGAGAAGCAAAGGACCTTGAAAGTCACCTATTCCAATATCTTCATTTTACAGATGAGGAAACCAAGGCCCAGGAAAGTTAAGTGACTTCCCAAAAGTCACCCAAGCAGTAAGTGGTTGATCTGCAATTCACATTTAGCTTGGCCCAACTGCACTACCCACCTTCACCTTTTTTAAAAAGTCATTTCCATATGCTCATGTAACAGAATGGGGACTGAGATGTTAGCATCCACTCTGTGTGATTTCATTGTCATCAATGAGAAAATAGATGGTTATAGTTCCTAGAAGAACTCTTCCATTTTTTATATTTGTTGTCCTTTAATTTGTTTTATTTTTAAATACTTGTGATGACCCATGTGAGTTCAGAGGATCAGAAAAGGTAGAAGGAATATTTGAAGTCATTGAGTTGGGTGCCATGCCAAGTTTTTTCCTTGGACTCACTTTCCCCTCCCGCTGCAAGTCTATTTTGATAAATGATACTACTCATAGTCTTTCATCATCCTCCCCTGAAAGAATTTGCAAATGAGTTTATTTCTAAACCAGTGTTGCCTTTGGCTGCCACATTTCTCTGCTGAGTGGGAAGATCAATTGGGTACTGGATGAAGTAATTCAGAGTTTGTTCACTCTTTTCATTGTAGAAACTGTTTTTCATTAACATAACTCAGAGTTAATGCATTTTATTTTATCCATGTCCTATTTTTCAGTATCAACAGCTTGTTGAAGTAGGTCAGTTCGGAACAGGTATAATTATCTAGGCTGTCTTTTCATCTTTGCCTTTTCTTATAGCTTCGTGTTGATTTTGATCTTTGCTCCAAATAGTTGAAGATCTGACTGCACACAGACAGTTGATTTTGATAGGTATCCCACATCTGGAAATAGTCATTCTCTGTTTGTTAACATGTAATCAATTTCATTTTCTTTTGGTGCGTTATCATTGTGGTGATTGCTAAGCCCAGTCACTTCCAATTTTCTGTTTGAAAAACGTGTTCCTGATATGTTGGTGTGAGGCTTCTGAGCACTCAAGAGACCTTTGACTACTTTCTTTTTGTTTTCCAAGGCATATTTTCCAATAAGCTTTTTCTCCATTATCCCCTGTGCCCACCTCTGAAATGAAGTCACTGAGAATTCATTAATAGGTTGACATGGTTCAGATCTTGTCCAGCCTTCACAGAAGTTGTGATTATCTTAATATTGGTCTTTTTTTACTATAATCATCATGAGCACCATAATAGGAGATGAGCAAGTGATGGTTTGTGTTACCCTTAAGTGCACAATGAAATCAACTCTGCTATTCATTCATTTGTTTCTCAAAGGAGAATCTATAAACCATCCTGTCATTGAGCTGAAACTTCTCTGGTTCTGTTTTAATTTAAATTGAGAATGTTCATGTTTAGATGAAGAAATATTTCATTTCTTCCACTAGGATGGTAACTTACTATTAGGTAGACAAAAATCTCACATATAGTGTAGAGAATCCACAATTTAATTGTTTCTAAACAATCTTAAAGCCATATGGTTCTTAGCATCCTTTGCCAAAGGTTTATTGGCAGCTTTGGTTTTTTATACCATATGTTCCTCCCTTGTAAAAAAAAAATGATAAGACAAACAAAACAAGAAAAGAGTGTCAGACGGTATGTATGGCATTCTAACCTTCTCTTTGGAAAAGAGGGAAATGAGCTTCATCATTCATATAATAGTACATATTATCCCACTTCTCATTTTGTTCTGTATCAGTTCATCTAGGTTTTCTCATGTTTTTTTTTCTAAATTCTTCATATTCTTAATTTCTTACAAAATAATTTTAATTATGTAATGTATTCAACTTCAGTCATTTCCCAATTGATTGGCACCTACTTTGTTTCTAGATTTTTTATGCACCATAAAAGTTCTGGTATGAATATTTGGTGATATACTGGGTCTTTCATTCTGTCTTTGGCCCTCTTATGCCTATATACCCTGTGCAGCAATACAGTACTATCATATTGCTAGGTCAAAGATTACTTAGGTACCTTGCTTTACCTCCCACCAATTTTCTAGCTCCCCTCTATGTTTTGTCTTCCCCTATTCAGAATGTAAGTTACTTGAGAGTAGAGATTGTGTCTTGGTTTTGTATTTCTTCACTACAATGCTTGGCACAAAGTAAGCACTTAATGTTCTATCTTTCTATCAATCTATCTATCCCCTGGCTTTGTGATATTTCTCTTTCCTTGTTCTTCTGCTTATGCAGCCAGTCCCCTTCAATTTTATTTGTTAGATCATTTTCCAATCTTGCTACCGTATTAGTGTGTACTCCAGGATATTATACTGAGGCCCCTTCTATTTTCTATACACTCTTTCTCATGTGTGTCTTACCAGATCCCGTGGGCTCAACTATCATCTCTATGAAGATGAATAACAAACCTATATATCTATTCCCTACCCTCTGCTGACAACCATTCCCACATCATCAATTACTTATTAGACACTTCTAACCTGGGCACTACAAAGGAATTTTAAATTTGACGTCCAAAATAAAACTGCTTATTTAAACAAAAAAATCTCCCTTCTTCCCTACCTGCCTATTTATTACGGCATCGAGGACACCACAATCCTTCTAGTTAATCAAGTTTCCAATTTTATGGTCATTCTCAACTCTTTACTCTTACCTATCCTGAATACCCAAGTTAAGTCTTATTGATTCTATCACTGTGACATCTCTTAAATCCACCTCCTTTTTCTTATTGCCATAAATTTGTTGCTGCTGTTTTGTTGGGCCACATCTAACTCTTTGTGACCCTAAGGGGGGGGAGGGGAGTTTGGGGGCAAAGATACTGGAGTGGTTTGCCATTCCCTTCATTTTTGCAGATGAGAAACTAAGGCAAGCAGGGTTAAGTGAGGTACCCAGGGTCACACAGCTAATAAATGTCTGAGGCCAGGTTTGAAGTCATGAAGATGAGTCTTCCTGATTCCAAGACTAGTCAATGCTCCATCCACTATAGCACCCAGCTATGCTTAGCCACCACTCTAAACCAGAGCTTCACTTAGACTACCAGAAAATTCTACCTGCTAGTTGTCAAAGAATTATCCCCCATGCTACAAATATGAAAAAAGTATCTCCTGTCCTCTGTTTTTTAAATGATTCAACTCTGCATATCTAGACTGAATATCCATTTGGTGTTTATTGTGGTATATGGTAAGAATGCTGGTGCAAATCTATTTCTTGCTGGCAAAACTTATGGTGGTAGTGGCTGTTACTTTTGCTGTTTTCCCAACAATCTTGCCATATAAGGAGTTCTGCCACAGTGACTATGTTCTTCAATTAATTGAGCACTAGGTTAGCACCTTTTTTTATTTTTTATTTTTTTGTACTTTGGAGGGGAGAAAGCTGGGCATTTGGAGTTAAGCAACTTGCCCAAGGTCACACATCTAGTAAGTTTTAAGTGTCTGAGGCTGGATTTGAGCTCAGGTCCACCTGATTCCAGGGCTGGTGCTCTATTCACTGAGCCACCTAGATGCCCCTAGCTTAGCACCTTTAATTGCTTCTGATTCTTATTTATGTAGTTAGTTCTAATGATTTTCTTTAAATTTATTTTTAATTAATACTAAATTGTTTTGACAATGATTACTTTATAATATAGTTCAATATCTGCTAATGCTATCCCTTTTTGTACCACCCTTTTACCATCACTACCAAAATAGAAGGGGAATCACCCCAGTCTCAGAGGCATTTTTCTCTATTTTATATTGTAGCAGGCAGCCTAACAAGCATGATTCTCTCTTTAATAAAGGAAATCGGTTTTCAGAGAATGGATTTAACCTAAAGCCAGCACCCTACTTGAAGATTTTTCAGCAGTTTGAATTGGCTTAATATTCAAGAACCTAGAATAAGGAAATCTATGCCCTCTTATGACAGAATGTTATAGACATTGCACAAGAGAGAGACATCTTTTTTTTTCCATTAACCATTGTCTGGACAACTGTAATCTTATGTAAGGATGTTATGAGCCAGATTTTTTATAATTATCTCTATTTGCTGTTGGAAACTGCTCCTTAGAGTTAGAAGTGATGTCAGATAAAGGGGCAAGATATTTATTGGTCCTTAGAATTCTTCCCTCTGCCACTGGGTATCTCATGTAAGACTTGAGCCTCCCCTTGCATGAATAAATGTACCATAATAAAGACCTATTGTTTTAGGTCTTCCTGGCTTGTGTGGTCCTTTAAGAAAGCCTCTCAGTCCCTGAGAAAACTGGAACTGAGCATCACTTTAACACCATAAGGCAATAGAGCAGAATTTTGGTGGGGGCAGTAGACTTTGTCGACCATAGAATCATACATTTAGCGTGACAAGGGACCTTAAAGATAATCGAGTTCAATAAACTCATTTTTCAGATGGGGCAATGAGATCTGAGAAGAGAATGACTTGTTCAAGATCACATAGGAAATAAGTAGCTGGAATCAGAATTTGAATCAAGATTATCTATTGTCAAATCCAGCATTTCCCTCAATATACTGCTTTCTTTTCTAATATGCTTAACACACTGGTGGTATTACTGTCTTCCTGCTTGCTCCCTGTTCAGTCTTTAAAACTTTATTTCTACCAACGTTGCTCAGTGTTCAATAGCATATGTATGAATTCTACCTGCTTGACCAGTTTCAGAATGAAAAGGCAAACTATATGCTCTTTAGAATGAAGTTATCAGTTGGACATCTAATATGGAAATAAATCTCATGTCTAGTGGAAATATCTCAGCACCTTGATATAGAAGCCTTTGGTAGCATGTGTTTTACACTCTTGTTCATAGCATTGGGAATTCCCAAGCCCTTGGTAGCTGGCTTGGGAGTTAAGAGTTTATATCATTCATTCATACATTTAACAGGCATTTATTCATTGCCTAAACTTATGTTAGGCAGGCATTGTGAGAGATGCTTGAAATACAAAGGCAAAAACTAAACTGCCCCTGGACCCAAAGTAGCCTTCTAGTGTAGTAAGTAACAAGAACAATATAATTAAATGTAAAATATATGAAAAATAAATAAATAGAAAGTAATGAGGGGGAAACACTAGCAACTGAAGTTTGGAAGGGACCAAAAAGGCCTCACAGATGAGATAGTGTTTGAGTGGAGCTTTGAAGGAATCTAGAGATTCTAAGAGATGAAAGAAAGAAATGAGTATATTCCAGGCAGGGAGGACACCATGAGCAAAGGCACAACAATGAAAGAGGAAATATCATATGCAAGAGTGTATAAAGGTGACTAATATTTAATAAGACAAAAAAGTAACTGAAACAAGATATAAGAGCAAGAAATTAAATTTTCACATTAGCAATAACACAGGGCAGCTAGGTAGCACAATAAAATGCTAGACCTGGAGTCAGGAAAACTCATCTTCCTGAGTTCAAATCAGCTGTGACTGTGGATAAGTCACTTAACACTGTTTGCCTTAGTTTCCTCCCCTGTGAAATGAGCAGGAGAAGGAAATGGCAAAGCACTACAGTACCTTTGCCAAAATGGGGTCATGAAGAATCAGACGTGACTAAAAATGGCTGAACAAGAAGCAATAACACACAATTTTCAGAGAGGTTCAACGAATACAGTCCATTCCATAGTTAAATTTTTGATGGTGAGCAAAAACCAGGAATTAAAGTTTTTTGGTTTTTTGTCTTAATTTTGGTAATGGTGGTAGGTGAAAGGAATTTTAGGTTCTGTTTCAATACATTAATTTGGGGATAAATTAAATAGTCAGTAACATTCTATTTTTGGAAGGGATTTAAAATATTAATCAGTTCACCTCAATCTAAAGAATTGCAAATTGAGCATGGAAGAAATCTTAAAAGTCATCTATTCCAACATCTTCCATACAGGGAAACTGAGATTGAGAGAAATGAAGTGACTTTTCAAAATTATACAATAAATTAGAGGCTAAAGTAGAAATCAAACATAGATTTTCCTATTCTAAATTGGGTTTTTGCTTTCCTTTAAAATTTTCTTTAAATCATTCAAATAACACATTGATTGAGGCAAATAAGCATACCACTGACTTAATAACAGATAAAAATTTATCTCTAAACTTACAAAAGATGACATTTCAAATTAATAGTTCTCACATCAAAACTCCCCTCCAACCCATAGACCTCACAGAAAACTTTGTAACTAAATATTCATTTTTTTTTCCTTTCAAATTATGGGAGAAACCTAAGCCTTCTAGCTACTTACTCCACTCTTATGACCTACTGCATAGATTTACACTGGCAACCTCTTAAAGGTCTCACAAGCTGAAATAATTTACTTCAAAGCTTAATTTTTCTCCATGAATTCTCCCATCTGATTAACTCTTTTTACCATATCATCTTATAAGCACTCTAATAGAAATGAAAAAAAAAATACTCCTACATTCAGTTACAAAGTGATTCAGGCAAGGAAATTTATTTTTGAAAGGAAGAAAGTAAAACTAATTCTTCAATTTCCTGGTTATAAGTACTTTGTCATGTAAGGTTGTATCCCTTTGTGTGCCATCTCTGGTTCCTATAAGGATGTGTATCTATGATTAGGGTAATCTGTAGGAAATGAGGAAAGTAGTCTCTTAGAACAAGAGGGAATGATCAAATCAGGCCCCTTCCAGCTCTAAATCTGTGATTCTATGTCTCATCAGAGAAGCTGTTCATCTTGTGTTCTATAAAAAATAAATTAATGTAGCAACACCCTTTCACTCTTTCACTTTCAGGACTCCCTCTCTCTTTTCCTTTGTGCATTCTTTCTTGGTGTAACAGGGAGATGTTGGTGACAATGTAAGGCAGAGATGGAGACTCATTTATATGTGATCTAACAGAACCTGAGAACATACTTTCCCAAGTCATCAGACTGCAGGAATGAGAATATTTGGGTATGTCCTACAAAAGCCCATGGTAGAAGCATAGTATATATGAATTCTTGTTGTTCAGTTATGTCCAACTCTTCATGATGCCATTTGGGGTTTTCTTGACAAAGATAGTGGAATGGTTCACCATTTCCTTCTCCAATTAATTTTACAGATGAGAAAACTGAGGCAAACAAGGTTAAATGAGTTGCCCAAGATCACACAGCTCATAAGAGTCTAAGGCTGGATTTGAACTCAGAAAGATGAGTCTTCCAAACTCAAGGCCCAGTACTCTATCCACTGTGCAATACAGCTGCCTGCGAGTGTGTGTATCAGGCTTCAAGGCATATTCTTCTATTCTACAGTGTCAGAGGGAGTTTTCTCATAGAGATGGTCTTAATGCATGATCACTTTTAGGATCAGTCAGATCTCCTGGGCAGTAGAGAGGATCTGTTTAGCTGAAAGAAGGAAGCCATAGTATCCAGTGTGTTATGGCTCAAAAGTGAAAGCATATTTAACTCCATTTTCATAAGCCCAGTCCACATTGCTGCCCCTGGTCTGTTACACAGTTACAGTCTGTTACACAAAGCACCCACTTTGTATGCAGTGCCAAATAAAGAGTACAGAGTTTTTGCTGCATGTTTTGCAATCCTGTCTAATTCTGAGTCAGGGTCTAGAAGGATACATTAATGGATGTCAATGAAGCTTTTGAAATTCCCATGACTTTTGACAAAATCCACCACAGATTTCATTTCTGCTTCTGAATGGGACTCAACTCTGTTCTTCTCTCTCAGTCTTTTAATTTCCTAGGGACCATTATTCTAGAACCTAGCCTCTAAGCTGGAGAAGGGAGATTTCTGAGAGAGAAGAACCCTGTGGAATATCAAAAGACTGCCTTGATGGCAACCATAAGTCGAGTTCACTTCCAATAAGGAGGTAAAGGTCAATTACAGCACTTTAACTATGTTCATTATCTGCTTATAGGCTTCTTTGAACCCCTTGCACCTTTTGTATTTTCTATGATGATATTGTCTCATACATTATATGAATTTGGTAACTTGAGAGCTTACACAGAAACTAACAACCCTTTTGTCCCCTTTCTCTTTAGGACACGTCTTACATTCTTGTTATTGATGAAGTTCTCCTATCTCCCCCTGACCCTCCAGGCAATGGGTGTGTTGTGGAAAGCAAAGACATACAATCCAGAAAAGCCATAATTAGCCCCACCCCTACCCTTCTAGAATGGACATAAGATGGAACTGGAAATCACACTCTGATTGAAAAATTATAGGCTTACAGACATAGGACAAAACATCTACAGGAAGAAAACAAGAATGGATTAGCATCAGACAATTTCTCCCCATCCCCACAGCATCTATTAAAACCATCAACAATGAAGTTCTGACACTAGTGATCTGTTTTGGCTGGCTGTCTCTACTCACTTAAGACAAAGAAATTTCTTTAGGAAAGGATAAAGTGTCCTTGCAACTGCATCTTTAAAAATATTATGTATGTCAGTATAGCAATTGAATCAGTAAGGTTCATTAGGCTTGTGCATATTAGATTCTAAGTCCTTTGAGAGCAGAGACTTATCTCACAATTATCTTTGAATATCCAGTGAATAGAATAGTGTCAGGCAAACAGTCAGCACTTCATAAATGCTTGTGGATTGATTGGGGAGCAAAAAGGAAGAATAATAATAGCTAAAATTTAATTAGCACTTCCAGTGTGTCAGACACTATACTAAGCACTTTACAATTACTATCTCCTTTGATTCTCACAATAACCCTAGCATGTAGGTGCTATTATTATCCCCATCTTAAAAATGAGGAAACTGAGGCAAATAGAGGTTTAAGCAATTTTCCTAGGTTCTCACAGCTAGTAAGTGGCTGAGTTTGAATCTGAAGTTAAGTCTTTCTGATTCCAGGCCCAGAACTCTATCCACTGTGTCAGCTGTGCCCATGACTTCCATAAGATTACATTGATCTTCAGTGGCAAGAGGTAACAAGAAAGAAACATTGGTAGCATCGTTTCATTAGAGATGTACTGGATGCAAGTCCCTCACTCCATGAATTCTTTCTTTTTGTTTTTCCTTGGTTACTTCTCATGCCCATTACTCTGAAATATTACTATATATGGTCCTATTCAACAGGAAATTCAATACTCCAAATTATGCTTTTAACCATTAATTCAAAATTGGAGCATAAGATCACACTAGACCTTGGAGTTTGGGGTAGGGCAGAGAATGGCTGCTGTTATTCTCACAGATTTTTCACTCTCAAAAAGTTAATTTCCCCATTACAGGTAATAATACTTCCTCATGTTGCAAATTATTTAATAGTACAAAGTACATCATTTTTATGCTTTGTAACTTGCTAGTATTAACACAGAGTATGAGGAGGGGCCACTGAATCATGGAAGCAACAGTGCTACCAAAAGTGGTAAGGAGGTTATCAGCCTCTATCCAATTCTAAGAGTTAACTAGGTGGTATATTGCTAGAGTTCGGGTCCTAGAGTCAAGAAGACCTAAGTTTAAATCCCACATCAAAAATTTACTACATGTGCAACTTTGGGTAAGCTCCTTAACCATTCTCAATCTCCTTATCTACAAAATGAGAATCTCTATATGAGGAGTTGCAGGGGGTGTTCAAGGATGTGATGTAATGACTCGCTGAGCCTTTTTCATGGTTGCTCATCAACCTTTGGTGTCCACCTACCACTCAACTGTGACTAGCTCAGTCAACTGATTGACTCAGATCTATCAGTGAGTTAGGGAGGTGTCTACTCCAAGTATGTGGAAACTTCCCCCAGTGGAATGGGCAGATGAAAACACCATGCTCCAGGAGCCATGAAGACATTTGAAGGAGGCACTATGGAGTGCTTAGAGCTTGGTAAAACTTCAGATGCCAAGGTCATTCACTGCATCTTGGAGATTTCACCAATCATCTTGACTTTTGTCTTGCTACTGGACTTTGATGACTCTGGAAGAGAGAGTAAGGCTGACAATCTGCACAACTCTGCCTCATTTAAATATAATCCATGCATGAATAAGACATCACCCCATGATGTCATTTGTCCTCTTCAAAAAATGAAAGACAAAAGAAGGACAAACAATAACAAAATGGGGGTAATGATAGCACCTATGTCACAGATTTGTTGGAAGGATCACATGAGACAGTGCATGCAAAGAAATTTGCCAACCAAAAAGCATTGTGTAAATGTTAGTTATTATTCTTATTAGCTGAGGCTGTCAGGTCAAGAGCAGATAAAGGTAAAAGAGATTGGACCTCTGAGAGGTGTTACCCGAAACAATACCATGTGCTGTAACCACAACCTGGAGAAGGGCAAGAAAGTCAGCTAAATTTCTGTGATTTCTGTGATGTTGGAAAAGTATAGCC
This sequence comes from Pseudochirops cupreus, assembly GCA_028627135.1. Taxonomy (NCBI): domain Eukaryota; kingdom Metazoa; phylum Chordata; class Mammalia; order Diprotodontia; family Pseudocheiridae; genus Pseudochirops; species Pseudochirops cupreus. The sequence continues at coordinate 1,734 of JAQQSU010004084.1, read as the reverse complement.
CTATGACACAGCTTCTTGGGACAGACTTCACAGTATGTGAGCATTTGGTGTTCTCCAACATTGTGATTACCCTTGGCAAAGATCTTCTGCATTGAGATGTACTAGGTACATGGCAGGAGCAACTAGGTGCCATAGGGGATAGAGCAATGGGCTTGAAATCAGGAAGATTCATCTTCATGAATTCAAATTCACCCTCAAACAGTATATGACACTAGACAAATCACTTACCCTGTCTGCCTCAGTTCTTCATCTGTAAAATGAGCTGGAGAAAGAAGTGGCCAACCACTCCAATATCTTTGCCAACAAAACTTCAAAATGGGGTTATGAAGAGTCAGACATGATTGAAACAACTCAACAACAAGAACAGATGCAGAGAGGGGGCAGAGCCAAGATGGCAGAGTAAAAGCAGGAACTTCCTTGTGCTTCCGCACCAACCACCTCCAATACCTGAAAAATATGACTAAACAAATTTTAGAGCTACAGAACACAGAAAGTGACAAAGAGAAACAAATCTCCCACTGAAGGTAGCATGGCAGGCCAACAGGAAGAGTCTATTGCACTGGGCTGAGGGCTGAGCATTCCCATGTGAGCCATGCAGGCCCAGACCCAGGGCAGCCCCAACCAGTGGCACAGACTGGCCAGAGCAGACTTCAGGAGAATGAATCACCAGTAGCTGTGGCAATTTCCAGACTTCTCAACCCATAAACACCAAAGAGAAAGTAAAAGGTCAGTGGGGAACTCTGTTGAAACTAGAAGATGGAAGAGCCTGGTCTAGCTCCTGCCCCTGGGGTGAGAAGTGGCAGCAGCATGGTAGCTGTAACTGCTGCCATGTGGCTGCCTCTGGAGCTCCTGGCCTGCAGAGCATAGGGGGACAAAGTGACTATTCAGAGGGTAATTAATCTTGCTTGGACCTGCTTGGATCTGGGTCACAGTCTTGGGTGGTGGTCCTGGAGTGTGCAGCCAGTGTGCCACAGCTTGTGGTGGCTGTAGAGAGGGTGCTGTCCTCATAGCTCTGACAACTCTGAAAACCTTAGCAATTGGGACACAGTTCTCTACACTCTGGAAGCAGAGTTCTACAGTGGCAAAGATCTCAAAACTCAAGTAATTGGCTGGCAAGATGAGCAAGCAGAGGAAGCACAATCAGACCATAGAATCCTTTTTCAGGGACAAAAAGGATCAAAACATGGAACCAGAAGAAGTCAACAAAGTCAAAACTCCTGCATCAAAAGCTTCCAAGAAAAATATGAACAAGTTACAGCTCCATGAAGGAGCTCAAGAAGGATTTTGAAAATCAAGTAAGAGAAGTGGAGGAAAAATTGGGAAGAGAAATGAGAATGATGCAGGAAAATCATGAAGGGTGAGTCAACAGCCTACTAAAGGAGACCCAAAAAATATGGAAGAAAATAACACCTTAAAAATTAGACTAACTCAAATGGCAAAAGAGGCCCAAAAAGCCAATGAGGAGAAGAATGCCTTAAAAAGTTTAATTGCCCAGGTGGAAAAGGAATTTCAAAAGCTCACTGAAGAGAATAATTCCTTCAAAATTAGATTGGAGCAAATGGAAGCTAATAACTTTATGACAAATCAAGATACTATAAAAACAAATCCAAACAAATGAAAAAAATAGAAGGCAATGTGAAATATCTCATTGGAAAAACCACTGACCTGGAAAATAAATCCAGGAGATATAATTTTAAAATTATTGGACTACCTGAAATCCATGATCAAAAAAAA
>JAQQSU010004083.1:0-14177 GCA_028627135.1 Pseudochirops cupreus | reverse complement strand
ATGGATAACTATCATGGAAGAAGAACTGGGAGAAATGAATAAAGAGAAAGTACAGAGAGGCAGGCAAGGAAAACATCTCTAGGATGGGAGGGAGGGGAACAAAAGGAAAAAAAAGAAATTTACATGAGAACTTCATTACAAATTTAAAAGGAATAGCAAGTTGTGCATAACAGATTTGCAGTTTCATGTGCAATCATTTTTTTTATTATACTCTGTTATGGAAATACTTGTTTTGTCCCATAAATTACAAACAAAATAAATATAAATTTTAAAAAAACATCCTAAGTAGATTCCTCCAAAAATGTAATGGATTGCCTTGGGAGATGGTAGATTTCCTTTCCTTGGGTAAGCATGCAATATTCATTCAAGATCAGATAGTATATATTTGGAGGGGACTGAGTTGCCATGTTTCAGTGATTTCCTTTAGTGACATGCTGAAGGAGTAGTACTGGAGGTGGTCCATGATAGGAGTTACTCAGGGTTTGAGTAAATAAAGCAGAAGGTCAAGGGAACAAGAGATAGAAGGGTGGAGCAGAGCACATTATTGGAATAGCTCAGCAGAGGATCCAGATTGGGTAGGGAGGCAAGTGAGATCTGAGAATGACTGATAGCCTGGGAGAGAAGGGAGGGAATGAATGACTGATGAGGATTATGAACAACAGGCATAGGAGGAGTAAGGATGTTGAAATGGTTTACGAACAGAAGATTGTAGTAAAAAGGGAGATTTCCAGAGTTCCAAATCTGGGAGGTCACTCAGTTTTGAATGATGGTGAGGGACGGAATGTAATAGCTTTGATTGGCAACTGAAGTAATGTGGACAGAGGTCATAGAAGCCAAGAAGTTCAAAGGACTTTATGAATTTCATAACTCTGGTCTTTGCTTCAAAGTCAGGATGCATCTTTTTTTATAACTAATTTATTTTGAAGGATAGAGACAAATTCTTTTAGCATCTTTCATGCAACAAAGAGAAAACTGGAAATAAAAAAAAACTGAACTAAAAAAAGAAAAACTTCTAAGTAGATGAAATCCCTTTCAGGGATACGTATGTAGAAAATTCCATTTATAGAATTTTTTTTATTTTTCAAAGTGCTGTATTGATTGGATTTGCTTGTTATATGAAATTTCACTACACTATGATCACAAGGAGGCAACAGGTAGGCATGCAATGGATTCTGGATCCTTCACATTTATTCTTACTTATTTATTCTTACTGTGTGATGTTCTTAAGGAGATAATTACATCTTTTTTGTCACCTTCTAAACCATTTGGTAACAATTGCTGCAATTAGCACTATAACATGTCAATGGGAACACAACAACACTCAGGCCTTCAAAAAATCACTCCCAAGACCTGACAACTCCAAATTCTCCACTAAAACTAGATGTAGAGACATTTAAAGGTATATAGAAGATAAGGGGGTACCCACTTAACTGTTAGATTCTATGTCATAACAGTATTCCATCTCTGCTCATCTGAAGATATATTTTTTTTCTGTCAAAATATCACAGGATCCTAGGATATAGACTTGGAGAAGAACTTAGAAATGATCTAATCCAACTCTCTCAATTTTAAAGATGAGGCAATGGAGGTCTGGACAGGTGACATGACTTACTGAAGATTATAAGATTAAAAAAAGAAGAAATTGACATAGTGGGAGTGATCTAGTTAGAAAAAAATGGATCATTATAGCATATTGTAAATTTTTCTTTTCAGTAACAATAGTAATAACAGATCATGTTTATAGAACACTAATATTCACAAAATGACTGCTTTACAATAACCCTGTAAAATACGTAATGCAGATAGTCTTACCCTCATTTTATAGATGAGGAAATTCAGATTGAGAGAAATGAAATGATCTGCTTAATGATACACAGTTCTCAAGTGATGGCACCTATGTATATCAACATGCTCCAATCTAAAAGATTCCATTTGTAGGAAACCAATTTATTCATCAGATTCCATATATATATTGATTTGAGACAAACTGTCTCATGATTTGCTGTTATATCCATGATTTGTCAAAGAAAATGCATAATAATTCTCTCCATATAATGGGTTGAGTTATTTTTCGTTGGATTTTTAACCAGATGCAACAAAATATTTTGTTTATTTCTTTATCTCAACTTAGCACCAAAATATCAAATGGGAATTGACCTACTTACTGTAATGACTAACATCACGTAGACAGCCATGAAACACCAATGAAAGACTGCCTTGATTTAAATCTCTTGCCACACTAAAGGTACAATCCCAATGAATAATTCAGCATTAGTTAGAAATGATGAGTCTCTATTTGAGTTCAATGGGCAAACATACTCTGTGAAAAGGAGAAAGATCTGCCCTCAGCAACAGAACAGTGATGGGGGCTAAGCTACAGAATCATATTCTGAGTCACAGAATCTTAGAGTTAGAAAGTCCTTCAAAAATTTCCTAATCCAACCTCCTCCATTATATTTAATTGCCTCCTATAATATGTCATCCAGATTCTCCTGAAAGAATTCTAATTCCATACTCTCTGTTTCATAGAATTATAATGTAGATCAGTAGTGTCAAACTCCAATAGAAATGTGAGCCATGAAAACATACGTTAGGATCTGGATAGGCTGCATATTGACTTAGAAAACTATGTATTACTATTATCTATGTTCTATTCTAATTTTATTTATTTTGTTAAACATTTCCAAATTACATTTTAATCTGATTTGGGGACCACTTAGAGCATTACTTCGAGGCCACATGCTTGACATGTTTGCTGCAGATCGTGGATGGGAGGTAGGGAAAGAAATAGAGGCCCACTAGTTTACGGAAACAGGATATGGAATATCATGCATGAACAGAGGTCTGCTGGCATATGTTTAACAACTGACTCTCTAGGGCAGTGGTTCTCAACCTGTGGGTCACGACCCCATTTGGGGGTCAAATAGGGTCACTTAAGACCATTGGGAAACACATATTTCCCACATACAAGTATTAAAGGGTAGCAGCATTAGGAAGGTTGAGAACCACTGCTCTACGGGAAAAAATTATGCAAGAGACACTTTTGAATTTAATCTGCATTATTAACACTTTTAACCACTTTCTTAAGTCTAGACAATCAATGAATCTAGTGTCTAGAACATAGTAAGCACTAAATACATATTGGGTATTATTATTAGCTATTAATTTGTAATGTTCACTTATTTCTGAGGTGTAAATGTCTCCACCTTAAATTTAACAATTGGCTCATAGTGTGACAGAGAACCAGAGACCACATTGTCAACATTCACTGGATTATGGAGAAAACAAAGGAATTCCAGAAAAAAATCTACTTCTGTTTAATTGACTACATGACTGTGGATCACAACAAAATGTGGCAAGTCCTCAAAGAGATGGGAGTACCAGATCATCTTACTTGTCCCTCAAGGAATCTGTATGTGGAACAAGAAGCAATAGTGAGAACTGAACATGGGGCAACTGATTGGTTTAAGATTGGAAAAAGAGCACGACGAGGTTGTATGTTGTCACCTTGCTTATTTAACTTATATGCAGAATACATCATGCAAAATGCCAGGTTAAATAAATCAAAAGCCAGAATTAAGTTTGCTTAAAGAAATACCAACGATCTCAAATATACAGATGATAGCACTCTGATGGCAGAAAGTGAAGAGGAATTAGGAAGCCTCTTGATGAGGGTAGAAGAGGAGAGTGTAAAAGCTAGCTTGAAGCATAACTTTTTTTTTTAAAGCAACAACCAAAAAATCCAAAAAAGAAAAACTCCAAAACTCTAAGATCTTGGCAACAAGCCCTATCACTTTATGGCAAATAGAGGGATAAAAAATGGAAGTTATGTCAGATTTTATATTCTTGGGCTTGAAGATCACTTCAGACAATGACTGCAGTCATGAAATTAAAAGACACTTGCTTCTCAGAAGAAAAGCTATGACAAATATGGACAACATAACTAAAAATCAGAGAGACCATCTTGCCAGAAATGGTCTATATGTATACACATACACACATATACATACACACATATATACATACATATATATATATACATTTATATATATATATATACACACACACATACATACACACATATATGTATATGTTTGTGAGAGTTGGACTAAAAGGAAAACTGAGCACCATAGAATTGATGCTTTAGAATTCTGGTGCTGGAGAAGACTATTGAGGGTCCCTCGCACAGCAAGGAGATCAAATCAGTCAATATTTAAAGAAATTGATTCAGTGTGTTCACTGGAATATCAAATACTAAATCTGAAGCTTAAATACTTTAGCCATGCAATGAAAAGAAACCGTTATGTTGGGAAAGAATGAAAGCAAAAGAAAACGGGGGATAGTAGAGCATGAGATGGCTAAGTAATGCTATGGAAATAAGAAACATGAACTTGGGCAGACAGTGGAGAAAAGAAGGGCCTAGTGTGCTATGGTCCGTGGGGTCACAACTGAATGACTGAACAAAAATATGTCACTGCCTGCATTTCTTCTCAGCATGTCTTTGCTCCCCTCTCCTCACTTTATGCGGGTAGTTAGAAGCTTAATTGGATGATTAAAAACATTCAGCTCGGGATGAAAAGTTATAAAATCATCAAGTATTTATAGGCACCAACTCTGACAAAAGCATCCTTTAGGTAAGGGGTGACACGTAAAAAACTTCTCTTGTTAATCCCTTATATGATGTAACTGTAAGAGAGTGTAATTGTGTATGATAGACTACAGGTAAAGATAGAAACATTCATACAATATTAAATAGAACATATTATGATTCTTTTGCTCACACATTATATCCCTGAACATTATAAAATGACTCATGGTACAAGGAGCTTGTTATATTGAACTATGTGTGATTCTAAGACAAGGAACCCTGACAAGCCCATGCCTGAGATGTATGTGATAACCTGTAAGGTCAGTCTATACACTGAACTAGTTCTTTTTTTATATCACAATGAAGTTGTGATGCCCTTTGAAGAGGGGTAATGAAGATCCCCCTCATAGCTGGTCTCTGCATTCGCATTCTTTCTCCAGACACAGTGACATGTAATTGATACAAGCACAGGAAATGTGTCCCTGGGACAATGAATTTGGCACATACCATGATATCAATGGCCACCTTAGACTGTTTGAGATACTTGTAGGATGCCAAACAGGATAAAAAGAGAAACAAGGAGATGTAAGGATATGTGGTCTTATTTTGATACTACAGTAAACATTTTTATAAGGATAGAGAGAGACCTTGAAGGTAGGAGACAGATCTCCTTACATGCCTTTACTTTGGCTGAGCCAAGTGTATGCTCATTCCAATGAAATAGCTTCCCACCATCCCCAGACAGGCTGGAAACATTGTTCTCTACCATCTAGATGGAACTTAGTAGTTAAAGGGTAATCTGAGTTTTAACTAAGTCAAAATCAAGTCATGATTTTAAGCATGTTGGTAGTCACTGGAATGCCAGTGCAATGACAGATTGCTTCCTAGAGAGGTGAAGAACTTTTGTGTACATGTGCTACAGAAAATAGTATGATATGTTTCTACTTTATTCTTTACCCCCCACATGAAAAGTTCTTAGCCCCTAGCTTTGCCTCAGGCCAAAGCCATGGAGAAGTAGCCTAAAGCTCCCCATGAATCCTTATGGGCTTTCCGGTCAGAGTTTTTTCAGGTGTAAAACCATACAGAACAAATGCTTTACTTTTCATGTCTACAGCTTGAAGGCTAGGGGCAAAGATGCATCACTGCAAAAAAAAGAAAGAAAGAAAAGAAACAAAAAATGAAATCCCAAATTATTCTCATAAAGCTATGCTTCATCTCTTCCCATTTGTGTATGCGGCAAATGCTAAATATTACATTGCCTAGCAGGAAGTCAAATATGAGTGCCCAGTGTGTTTTAAATAAAATAAGAGGCATGTTCATTTAGAGAACATGAGTGATAATTTGACATGAAAATCTGGGGGCAAAGAAATGATCTTGGGAGCCTCTGGGCAAACCTAGAGATTTGGCACACGGGTAGTCAGCAACCAGTGTTTCCTTGATTACCAATGGGAGGTGCATTGCCTTTTTCCTCCTGTCTTTATTCATTTTTCAACAGCCTGCCACATGCAATATGCCAAACCTCATACAAAAGGAGCCTCACACACACACACACACACACACACACACACACACACACACACACGAGCTAAGATTCTTCAGCAGACTCAGCATTGACAGAGAATAAAAACTGCCATCTGCACTGATCCTGGATTAATTCGATCATTCTTGGAATTATTTGTTTGGTTTTGGAATGTAAAGAGCTCTGTTTGATTTTAGGAACTTTTCACACAATTGTACCATTTTCAGAACCAAGATGCCCCTGATCCCTGGATGCTTTGGGCATTTAGTAACAGTAGGTGAATAGCAACCATGTCACTCAAAAATGCATTTTTAACCAAATGCGTATTAGAATCCCTCTATCAAGTCACTCACCTGTCTGGATTTGACAAAGACTGCTGCCATTGAATACAGAGGTGAGACAAAGTTCACAGGTTTAGATGCCTTTGGCAAATCAATCATTTTTCAAAAGTTAGGGGGATTAAAATTACAGAGGACACTTTTGGACAAGTTTGAACAGTGGTGTTGGGGAAGTTACGAGTGGCAGGTTGGTGATTTACAAAATGATATCTGAATGCAGGCTTCCTAAAATTATGTTGTTAACACCTACCTAGTTTCCATACCATTGATGACTGAGTACTTCTAACATCACATTAAATGACTTAGGAGAAATGAGCTGTTCTTTTTTACTTTAACAAAGCTTTCTTAGTATACAATTCTTGTAAATTCACGTACTGGCTTAATAGCACCACTATGTTGATGACAAAACCTTTGCATACCCACAGAAACTCACAGAAAAAAATGGGACAAAACGGTACATAGTGATCAAGAAGTTTATCACTGTGTAGCTATTTTCAGTTAAATCCATAAATTCAAAGTCTTCAAATACAACATAGAATGATGGTTACCTTTATTCATCTGTGATAGATTTCATATTACCTTTAATAAGTGAATAATGTATCAAGATAAATCTATCAATTATAAGATGTAAACTATTCATTTTCAAAGCCTAAATCTGCAGCTAGGTAGAGGAAGCTGCTAGAGAATAATGCATACACCTTTCAACTGATTTTTATGCCCAGAGACGAACCTTATTCCTTACAAATAAGGATTGTTTTATTTCTTTTATCTGTGTCCCTAGTACCTGACACATATCTGATACTTAATAAAAACTTATTAATTGATTGATTGAGTTGAAACTTTGCATTGTATGTAGATGTTGAAAAAATAGATATATTAAAATCTCGGGCAAGTCAATTCCTTCTGTGACTCAGTTTTCTTAAAATGGTGATTATAGTATCTACCTTCCAAGTGAGTATAAAATGAGATATACATAAAATAATTTGTAGACCTTAAAGAGTTATGTAAGTGCTGGCTGATACTATTCTGGCCATTTATTAAAATATGCGCATTGAAGGCTACCTTGTGGAGATGGGACCCAGTATCCCTACCACCACCAATACCAGTAGGTAAGCAACTGCCAACAATGGAATGGTAAACTTCGTACACAATAGGTGCTTAATAAATGCTTTATCATTCATTTACTTATGGTACATGGAATGTGTTTGTAAAGCTCAACATGTAATGTAAATATCAGTGGTAATGCACACAATCGTACCACATTCAGAAGTGAATATTATCTCATTCTTGTTTTTTATTTTGATGTTCTGATTTTTAAAAAATGGTTCTAAGACAAGGCATTATTTTGCCAATTCTCTTGCATTTTATATTCTGTGGACTAATGCACAGGTACATAAACATAACTACTTTTGTAATCAAAAGTGTTGGGAGGCTTTTGTCTTCTGTAAATGTGCTGATGATGGTTTCTTTCACTATTGCCTCTAGGATCAGGAGTCAACACCCCAGTTTGAAATTTAAATCTCTTCACAAACTTTGCCTTTCCCATCTTTTCCGATGTCTAACACATCACCACACTTCTAATGTTCTACAACAGGGTCAACTGACCCAATGGCTACACTGCACACAAAGCACCCTGTTTTTCATCTCTGTGTTGTTAGACTGGCTTCCCTCGGTGTCCAGAATGCAATCCTTCCTCTCCTTAGTTTTTCATAATCCATGGTTACCTTCAAGACTCAGTTCAAGTGCTACCTTCTAAATGAAATCTTTCCTGACGCCCCTGCCCGACATACTTAGATATTTTGTAATGCCTTCCTCATTAGCACCCAAGTTCTTGGAGTGCAAAGATTGTTTGATTTTCCTCTTTGTACAGGGTGTCCCCAAAATCTTAGTGCCTGTTTAAGTTATTAAATTTTAAAACTTAATCCAGCTAGTCAAGTTTAAAATTTCTTTAACCTATTAAAGCTTAAAACTACGCTGAAACTTTTGGAATACTCTGTATCTCCAGGGCTTAGAACAGTGCTTGGCACACAGTAAAGCACTTAAATGATTATAATTTGATTCTCCTTTTTGTTATTATTAATTTATTAATCAACACAATAAATTTTTAGTTTGTCATTCATATACTTAAAACCTATATATTCTCATCTTCTCCTTAGAAATGATCACTTTCCATTCTATCATTACGAGTGTTTAAAATGTTTAAATTAACATTTTAAATTTTAAGTCAAAGTCATCTAAAATGATTTTTTTGGACTATAATATTCATAAAGTCTTTTCCAGGGTTAAAGATAACTTATTCTAGCCAAGGAGGCTAAAAAAAAAATGATTTACATTTTCACACATTATTAAAAGTGTTCATGCTGGTCTAGGATTTGCAAATGAACTCGTTTTTCCCTGGCTCCAAGTAAGAGTTCATGGGGGAATTCAGAAGGACTCCTAGGAGAGTATATCAAAGTAAAATCCCACATGAGAGAAGTGAACACAAAATCAAATGCTCTTCATTGTAAAATTGGGCACAATGCCATTCTGATGAGTAGCCAAATCACCGAGAAGTATGTTTTCCCTGTTTCAATATTTAATTCCTTTTTGGAACTTTTCCTCTTTATCCCGTGCCTCAAGATCAGGTAAGATATCTCTTTCATCTCTGAGTCACACCCATGGCAAAGAATATAGGCAATTCCCTGTGGGCCATCCATGCAACCCTTTAAGGCCCAATTGTTATATCTTCTTACCTATTACTGAGGAGTCTGCATCTAACTGCACTGTCTTATCTATTAGGAATTTTAAGAAATGCTGCAGGTCCTAGAAGATTAATGACAGAGAATAGAGGAATGGCTTGATTAGGAAAGTGTGTCCATTCAGCAAAAGCCAATTTTGGGTGAAATGATGGGAATAAGAGCGAGATAAAGGTGGAAAGAGTTGAGATTCAATGCAGTATATTCCTAGATTGCCCCTGCTACTCCCCAGAAGCCATCAGAATATCGACATGCTTGCTTTATCCTTTTTAGGGGGCCCCAGAATCTTTGGTACCTCTTAGGGCTATTTTAGCTATAACTCCAAACCCTGGGCAGATCAAAGACTTCTGAAATGACCTTAAGGGTTCTAGGGCCCAACTTTGCAGAAGGTGATTACTGCCCACACTACTTCTTCACCTTATACCTCTTAGATTTTTCTTTTTAAAATTTTTTTCCTCACTTGTTTTTTTCTGTCTTAAAATCCTTAATGGTAAGATAGTGACCATTGATCATGTACACGTTTTTGAAAAAAAAAATCTCCCTTATTGAAAATTAAATGGGATATCCTTCTGTCATAACACTGCTGCCAAACAGATGCATAGTTTGCAAGTTTCATTCAGTGTAAAGTCTAAAAAGAAAAGTCAAGAAAGTGGATTATATGCTAGATAACATTTCAATTCAGTAAAACATGAGGCAGAGGAAATGGCCATTCTGAAAGTCATAATACCTTTTATATTTTTATTATGAATCAATTAAAAAAACCATTTAGTAAGCACTTACTATGGGCAAGGCACTGTGCTAAGTGCCTGGGCTAGAAATATATGCATGCAAGAGAGGCCCTGCACTCAAGGAACTAACATTCTGATAGGAAAAAGACAATGCATATAGGGTAGTGTTGGTCAGTGAAGGATAGGGAAGTCAGAACCAATGGTGACAGGAGTCATAGGGAAAATGATCAAACCTCCTTTCCAAACCACAGTTTGCTAGCCACTGGACCCCAAATGTCTCTTTGAACTTTGAGATTCTATTTGAAGCATTTCATAGAGATTTGACATCTAAGCACAGGACTGACATCATAGTAAGAAACTTTGTTATATATTCAGAACAAGTGCCTTACTATAAAGTGAATTAACTGCTGGGGGAGATTGTGGACTCTGCATCCTGGATATCTTTACAAAGAGGAAAGACTTCTTTCCTGTTATGATTTAAGCCCATATCAGCCTGAGGCAGGGGCATAGACTCGCTGACTGATTGCTAAGGTCCTTAGTAGCCAGGTGATTTGGTGATGTACCAGTTGTGAAAAAGTCTTTGTGAAAAAAAAAAAGTAAGAAGAAGAAGAAAAAAAAAAGAAAAGTAACTTGTCATGAATTCATTCTTTATGACTGTTCTGTTCTGCTTGTCTCCCAAATGCAGTAAGCTTTTGAAAGGCAAAAAGGAGCTAAGAGTGACAGTGAATTTCATGAAAGGGCACCTAATAACCTACTACAAGTAAGGACCTGAATCATCCCACTTCTCTGCTTCTGAGTTATTAGGCCACATCTCACTCAAAAGATTAAACATTTTATCTCAGGGGTCATTCCATTTTATTGCAGCATTGCCTTTAGCAATGCTATAGTTAAGGTTCTGTCAGTGTTTTTATTACACACCCCTATTTTCTGTAATTTACAACTTATGGCTAAAATTCCCTCTGACCTGAAACTTGGCAATTGCAACTCACTCCTTTTACCTGGGAAAGATAATTTTTTCCCTAAAATTAATTTTTAAAAGAATTATTCCCATTGAGCTGAAAGTGAGCACCAAATATAAATAATTAAACTAGATATTTTTCCTACCCTCTAAAAACTGTTCTCCAAAAATATTTATTAATATCTTTTTATTTTAAGTATCACCTACATTTCCCAGTGTATCCTTCCCTTTCTCAGAGAGGCAATCCTTATACCAAAGAATAAAAAAGAGGAGGAAAAACAGTTCAGCGAAATTAAGCAACAAAGTGAAAAAGTCTGATATATCATGTAGTGTTCCACACCCATGGTCTCCTAACTCTGCATGAAAGCATTGGGAGGTACTTTCTCATATATCCTTTTTGGAGCCAGGCTTGATCATCATAGTTGTGGAGCGTTCAGGTTTAATCATTTTGTTGTTTTTATTATTTTCATTTTACTTGTAGTGAATATGCATATTGATTCCCTAGTTCTGCTTACTTCACTATGTATAGTTAATGTCTTCTCAGGCTTCTATGTATTCATCATTTTCATAATTTCTTGCAGCACAGTAATATCCCACTCCATTCATGTGTGATAATTTGTTTACCCATTCCCCAATCAATGAGCATCTACTGTTTGCAGTTGGTTTTTTCCCTACAAAAGTACTGCTACGAATATTTTGGCATATGTCAAAACATTGTTTTTCTATATTTGGCCCCCTTGCTGGGTGTAAAGTGAAACCTCAGAGTTGCTCTGATATATGTTTTTCATATTATTGGTGATCTGGAGCATTCTTTCAAATGATCGTTGATGGCTTGCAATTATTTTGAGAACTGGTTAAATCTTTTGACTTGTATATTAGGAATGACTTTTAATCAAATATTTGTCTGAGTTGGCCATAAATTAAGATATCAAACCCATATGTCAGAGATAACTTATCCAAAGATTTTTTAGTTGAATATTTCATTATCCTGCTGCATTGATTTTGTTGGTGAAAAAGCTTTCCAATTTCATGTCATTGAAATGATCTATTTTATCTTTTGCAGTCACATCTATCCCTTATTTGGGAGAGAATTGACTACTAATTATATCTATGAAAGCTACCTGATCTGGTTTCCAAATACTTTTCAACATTTTTTGCTTAATGAATTTCCAACTTCCCAGTCACTTAGCCTTTAAATCCAAGACATATGCCTTAGAGGACAACTTGGAAATGAATGAAGCCTTAAAGATTTCATGTGTTCTTTATCATAATATTTTACCAAGAACACTTCATCTAAAGGTAGATGATTAAATAAGTAGCATTTTTTTACTGAAATTAATTAGTTTTGATGGCAAATTGCTAAGACATTCAATAGTTACCATGGTTATTTAAAATGTTCTGTAGCATCCATAGTTGTCTATTTTGAGAAGCTGATAGCAAAGAAACTGAAGGCTGAAATGCCAAAGCTAGTACTAACATCCAGAAGAATCATTCTCTCGTGCATGTCTTTGTAACTCCAAATGACATCCAGGGGAAGGGAATATTTCAACAAAACTGAGAAAACGTCCCTTCAGAAGGTCACCTTTCTTCTTTTGGTGCATATCTAAGCAGAATTTTTTCCCTAGTTAAAATGATAATTTAGTCTATTTCTTTTTGCAATATCCAAGGGAGGATTACATATATTGATATTCTGAAATCAATTGACAAACATTTTAAGCTCCTACAATATACCAGACAAATCCTGGGTACTCGAGGATACAAAGACAAAGTAAAATAGTTCCTGCCCTGGGAGAATTCAGTTTAACCACAAGAGAGTATATACATATATTGGCATATGAAAAACAGATAAAATATATATTTTTTAGGGGGAGGGTACTAGTAACTAAGATTAGAAAAAGTTTCCTGTAGAAGGTGGCACTTGAGCTCAGCATTGTAAGAAAAGAGGATGGTAGCTGTTCATTGTTGCTAGAGTGCTAGGGTTAGAGTCTGGAAGAGCTGAGTTCTAATGCTGTCCCAGACAATATGCTGTGTAACTTGGGTAAGTCACTTAACCTCTGTTATCCTCATCTACAGAATGGAGACTAATATTCATCCCTACCATAGAGGGTTGTTGTAAGAATTAAGCACAATCTTATATAGATAGAGATAGCATTTTGCAAAACTTAAAGTACATAAAGTATTAGAAATCATAATTATTAGGGATTGTAGGAGGCAGAAGAGAAGAGGAAATCTATTACAGTGCAGAGGCATGGAGTGGGATGATTCAAAAATGTGAGCAGAGTTCCATTGTTCTCAATAGGAACTCTAGACAGAGAAATAATCAAAGTTGGTGAGTCAGTGGGTCAACCAATATTTATTACAACTTACTCTATACCAGGAACTAAGCTCAGCTCTGGGTATGAAAAGAAAGAACAAAATCAGTCCTTGACTTCAAGGGACTCACATTCAAATGGAGACCAAATACGTAAATTTAATTTAAGAAGTATACAGAATAGACAAAAGGTGATCTAGGGCAGAATGGTAATAGCATTTGGGGGCATCAGGAGAGACTTCCTGAATGAAGCCAAGGAAGCTAAGAGATAGGGGTGAGGAAAGAAAGCATTCCAAGAATGAAGGGTGAGTGGGGCAGCCAATGCAAATGGATAGAATTAAGGCATAGTGTTATGTATGAAGAAAAGCAAGAAAGACAATGTAGCTGGGTTAAAGAGTGCTTGAAGGAGAGCAAAGCATAGGAAGATTTGAAATGTAGGAAAGGACTAGACTGTGAAGGGCCTCCAAGTGCTAAAATGATTTTGTATTTGATCCTGCAGATATTAGGAAGACACTGGAGTATATTGATTGGGGGGAGGGGCAGGTTGGGGTAGAGTAGTGACATGGGCAGACCAATGTTTTTAAAAATTCACATTGGCAGCTGCATGGAAGATGTATTAGAATGGAGAAAGATTTTCAAAAGGGGATTAGACTCGGTTGCTCAGGTTCCGTTTGACTCCCAATGTCTCTGAAATTTGTGACTACAATTGTCTGACCCCCTCCCCCCCAACCCTAACTCCCACCTTCCTGGCCAATTAAAAATAAATACGATAATCGGCATTCCTGTGGCTCTTCTCTGCTATCTCCAGGTTCAGACCCAAAGGATCCTACCTCTGGGTGTTTGTTCTTCTAGATTTGAGAGTATTAAACAGTAATTTACTTAACATTTTATTTTTTTTAATCAGCTATGTGTATGTATGTATGTTTGTGTGTGTGTATGTGTGTGTGTTTGTGTGTGTGTTTGTGTGTGTGTGTTTGTGTGTGTGTTTGTGTGTGTGTGT
>JAQQSU010004082.1:0-14177 GCA_028627135.1 Pseudochirops cupreus | reverse complement strand
CTCTAATTCTGAAGGAATTATTCTCCTCAGTGAGCTTTTGAGAATCTTTTTCCATCTGGGTAATTCGACTTTTTAAGGCATTCTTCTCCTCATTGGCTTTTTGGGCCTCATTTGCCATTTGAGTTAATCTATTTTTTAAGGTGTTATTTTCTTCAGTCAGGTTGTTGACTCTTATCATGATTTTCTTGCATCATTTTCATTTCTCTTCCCAATTTTTCCTCCACTTATTTGGTTTTCAAAATCCTTCTTAAGCTGATCTATGGCTTTTAGGCAGTCTTCATGTTTCTTGGAAACTTTTGGTGTGGGAGTTCTGACTGTGTTGTCTTCCTCCCGTTCCATGCTTTGACCTTTTTTGTCCCCAAAGAAGGAATCTAAAGTTCGGTTGCTGTTCTTACTTTGCTTCCTTTGCCTGCTCATGTTGCCAGTAAATTACTTGGTTTTTTAGCTCTGTGGAACTCTGCTTCCAGACGGGAAAGCTCTGTCCCAAATCGCTGGGGTTTTCACATCTGCCAGAGCTATTGGGAAGCTGCTGCCGCCCCGACCAGCTTTGGCTCACTGAAAATGTACCGCAGGACCACCACCCAAGATCACGATCCAGATCCAGGCCACTCAATTCAAGAGCACTTAGCCTCTGAACGATTGCTTGTCCCCCCTGCAATCTGCAGGCCAGGAGCTCTAAAGCAGCCACTTGGAGGTGGCTGCCACTTCTGCTGCTGCCTTGCCCTGGAGGCAGTTCGGCTGGACCACTTTTCTCCCCCAAATTTAGCTGAGTTCCACTGACCTTTCACTTTGTCCCTGTTACTTATGGCTTGATAATTCTGGAAATTGCCACCGCTGCCGCTGACCCACTCTTCTGAAGGCTCCAGCTGCGGCTAGGAGTGGTTTCAGGCTGAGCTCCCAGCGGGCTGCAATGAGCCCTTCCTGCCGAGCTGCCTTCAGCGGGAGATGTATTTTTGTGAGTTTTGGAGCCCTAAAATTTGTTTAGAGTCATATTTTAAGGGTATTTGAGGTGGCTATGTGGGAGCTGCGGAACCTTGTTGCTTCTATGCCACCATCTTGGCTCTGCCCCCCTAAAAATATTTTTGAAGGAAAAAAATGAGAAGAGAAAAAATAGCAAATCCTAATTAATACATCTTAAAATCCTGAAAATTATGCAGTGTTCCATACTCAAGGACCTTACACTTCTGCAAAAGAATAAGAAGAGAGTGTCTTCTTATTCTTTCTCTTGAAGGCCATCCTTTTTCTCTGTGATTTTACAACATTCACTCTAAATTGTTTGGTGTTTTTTTTTCCATTTACAATGTACTCAATGTATATTGTATGCAGCTTAGTTCACTCTGCATCAGGTAAAGATTTCCATTCTTTGTATTCATCATACTGGATATTTCTTACAATATAATATTCCATTCATGTACCACAATTTGTTTAGCCATTCCTTAACAGACGGGCATTTCCTTCACCTTTTCTAAAGGAATTCTTTGCTTTGTTATCTTTCCTTTCTATCCTTCAAGGTAGGTGCTATTGTTATCCCCATTTTGTAGTTAAAGAAATTGAGGCAAACTAGGTTAAGTGACTTGCCAGAGACACATAACTAGTAAGTGTCCGAGGCTGGATTTGAATTTAGGCTTTTAACTCCAGGTCTGGTACTCTGGACTATGCTACTTGGCTTACTCATAAGGCTCCCTTCTCCCTCAAATTCTAATTCTTAGGTAACATTCTTTCAAGAGATATTTATTTTGTACCTGAACCAATTGAATCTTGGAGAAAATTTCTTGGGCCAAGATCATAGGATAAGAGTTTTAACTTTTTTCAGGCATGGTGGGGGTCATAGACTTACTCCTTTGTGGTTGTTTTGTGAAGTCTATGGACCATTTTTCACAATTACATTTCTAATTGCATAAAAAAGGATTGCAAAGGACATCAATTATTTGATTTAATAACTGAAATACAGTTATTAAAATATTAAGTGCCGAGACCTAAGGATAAGAGTCTCCTTCGGGGCAAGTCACTGGCAGAGTCCAAAACTTTCATATCCTGTCACTTTACTCTGTGGCCTTATGTCATTTAACCTCTTCATACTCAATTTTCTGGGCAGTATTTACTTCTTTGAAGGAATTTTTCTTTTTTCGCCCCAGCCACCCAGCACATGGCCTGGCAAATAATAGGTACATAATACATTTTTAACTGGCCTGAGTAAAAGAGAGACAGTAATATTATACTACTTTGTTCTGAGGTAATAGTAATAATAGTAATAGTGAATGAGGCCCTCCACAGCCTCAACTCTTCTTATCCCAAAGAAAACTATGTACAAGAAACAAAAGTAGTGTTTTTATTTCAGCTTTTAGAAAGGATCTTTTTAATTTCTTAAAGCTAAAACCATCACATTGTTAAGCAGTGGTTTAAAACTTCCTCTGTGGGAGTTCTGAGATTTTTTTTTAGGCACTTAATTCTCACAGTTGAAATGTTTCTTGGATGCTAATGGAAGTGAAATTCTATAACTGACATAATTACTCGACTCCTAAGTTTCCTTCATGACAATATAAAAAGTAAATTCTGTTGACCCTCAAATTAATATTGGATTGTTTTTGTCTATTGAAAACATTAGTATCCATTTACTTCATCCCATAAAAACTTTAGCAGCGTAGTAAATGTTGTTATAAAGTGCTTATGAAAGATAATTTAACCTGTCTGAAAAGTTTTTGAGAATAAAGACCAATACAAAGTAGAAAATATTCCTAACTATTTCGAAAGCTAAAAAGAGATTTTAGACATGGGGGAAAAAATCTTAACATGACTTGAAGTGTAAATACCCTTGTTGGATGTGGGACAATACCTTCGATGCAGTATAAATGTATGTCGTGTATCTCATAGACTTTTCACCAAAGAGATCCCATAGGAGTGATCTAGTATAGACACAGATCTCAGCTCCACCAAACCATAGCAGTTATGTGGAATAGTCACCTACTTTGAGACTGGATTCTATGCCACAGTTCCCATCTTTATTCCTTTATTTTCTTCAAACCATAACAATTAAATGTTTAGCACACAGCAGATAATTTTTAGATTTGTGAAATATGTTAAATGTTCCTTATGATATTAAAAATATTCACAATTTTTAAAAACTGCTTAAGCTCTAAATAAAAATGAAACTGTGCACAGCTGGACAGGAGCAGTGGTCCACTCGCCGAACTTTTTTCCATGTTCCTTGACATCGAGGATTACCAATAGCTTGCCAATGAAGAGTTTGATTTCTGAAACAATATTTTAAAAAATATGTCACTAAACCAGATAAAATTTAATGAACACGAATTACTTGCAAAGTTGATTTTTTTGTTAATTGAGAGCTAACTTTTTAAACATTTACATATGGATTTTATGCCTTGTGGTATAGCTAAGGAAAGACAATTTGTTCCACGGTGACTTCTCCAAACGTCTTAACACATTCTTTGACTACTTCACTCTACCAAGTACAAATTAACATTAGCAGAAGCCTAAACAAAACATTTGACTTTGTTGGGGCTGTTTGTTTTCCTTGGAAGTGAGGGTGTTGAGACAAAGCTGAGGAGGGAAAAGATGATGGAACAGTGAGTGTGGCCATGTGTGGCAACATTCAGCCTGGGATATAGAAGGACTTTGGGCCCCAAGTTTCCTGGCACTCAGTTCTAAGCCATCACAAATAGCCCTGAAGAACCACCATTAAAAATTTCAAAGACCCAGAAGGGCCTAACTCTGGCGGAACTTCAGTGACCCAGGTTAAGTTCAAGCATAGCAGAAAGCAAAACCTGTTCTTAGCACAAGCTTCAGTTCAATAACTAAGGCTGGAAACATGAATCAACTGAAGAAAATATGTATCACTACAAAGAATTATAATGAATGCCAAAATACCTAAAGATAACCAGAAATCCAACCTAGAAGGAGAAAGTGACTTGCTAACAATTGAAAGCAGAGAATCACAGGAAAAAAAAAGTCTATAATGATGACATGAATACCTAGAAGAAATAAAGCAGGACATAAACATGAAATAAAATCTTGAATAATAAGAAACTTACACAAGTAATGGACTTCCTAAAAATTAGAATTGACTAAGCAAAATCTGACTCTGTGAGACAATAAGAAATAGTACAAATTAAAAGACTGAAAAGAAAAATATATCTGATAGAAGAACAGCTCAGCTGAAAATTTCATCAGTCAGACTGATGATTTCAGAATCACGACTTCCTAAAAATAGTTGGGTTTTGGGGTGTTTTTTTTTAGTGATTCTGGATATTTTATTTAAAGAAATAAATGACAGAATTATCCAGCTCTATTATAACTAGAAGCCAAAGTGAAAATGGAAAGACTATACCTATCACTTCCTTAAGGAATTCCCAAAAGGAAGTCTCAGGAATATCCGCCAAAATCTTTCCACATCAAAAAAAATGCAGGAGGCAGAAAGGAGTTTAAGTTCAGAAAATCATAGGGTCACAAAAGTAGTAGTGCCTAGTATACATAATAGGAAATATTAAAATAAAACACTGCCAAAGAGATGGAACCAAGATGGTGGAGTTAGCAATGCAATGAACTACAACTATTACACCCCCTTCTCCCTCCAAAAAAATCCGAAAGGATGTCAAAAATTCACCAGACCAAATAATAATGGAGAAATCAATCCATGAGTCATTTTTCCAGTTTAGTTCTTTGCAGAGGTGGGGAACCTGCAGCCTTGAGGCCACATGTGATCCTCCAGGTTCTCAGGTGCAGCCCTTTGACTGAATCCAGACTTCTCAGAACAACTTTTATTAAAGGGATTTGTTGTGAAAAGTTTAGATTCAGTCAAATGGGTGCACTTGAAGACCTAGAAGGCTACATGTGACCTTGAGGCCACAGGTTCCCCACCCCAGTAGGGAAACAGAGTCTGCAGACATTAGCAAAGGTATCTGTTCAGAAGTTGTATGTGGGAAGCATTCTGGTACTGGAAGAGCTGTGCAGCAGGGCAAGAAGAGGTCCCAGGCCCCTACTGGGCACCTCAACAGGAACAGATGCCAAGTAGCAACTTTGTTACTCACTATGAAGCCCTTGATCACAAATCAAAAGTGGACTGAGGCAGTCTTGCGCCTAAAAGCTCAAAGCAAAAAGCAAGCAGCAGCGGTACCGCTCAAGATCCCGGGAGCAGAGCAGGGTCTTAGTTCCAGCTTCTAGCCCAATCTAAAGCCTCCAAAAGAATAACCTGGGTAGTATTCTTAGACCAAAGGGAGGTTTTCAGTTCTGTTATCCTGAACCAGCAGAGCTGCCTAGATGGTAGAGTCAAACAGCAGTCTATTGTTTCTCAGAATTAAAGTTGTCAGGAACTTGCAGAATTTGGATGGGAGATTTGTTTATTAGTTGTTATTATCTTTTGTTCTCAAAGAAGACCATAATAACATCACCAAGTCAGAATCAAGGTACAGTGTGTCTGAATGATCAAACCAACATGAGCTTGGAAGTTTCCACCGTAGGTCAGGCACAAAGACCTTTGGAGTGAAGATGTCTCTAAATTTGCTCATCTCATGTTTCTTTTGAGCTACTGGAATTCTGTTTCCTTCAGATCAGAGCACCTTCTTTGATGCAGGCACACCATGTTGGGTGGACCTTTGTCAGTGTTTCCTATGTCATGCAAATGATTCCAAAGTTCTTCAGAGAGACCTTGAGAATGTCCTTGTAGCACTTCTGACCTCCATGTAAGTGCTTGCCTTGTGTGAGTTCTCTGTAAAATATTCTTTTAGGCAAACATGTTTGGTATTCAAATAACATGGCCAGCCCATCAGAGTTGCACTCTCAGCAATAGAGTTTCAATGCGTGGCAGTTTAGCTCAAGAAAGGACCTCGGTATCTGGTTCCTTATCTTGCCAGGTGATCTTCAGAATCTTCCTAAAATCATTCAAATGGAAGCAATTCAGTTTCCTGGCATGGCATTGGTATACTTTCCAGGTTTCACAGGCATACAGCAATGAGGTCAGTACAGCAGCTCTGTAGACCTTCAGTATGGTAGGCAATCTAATACAATACCTCTTCTCTCCCCTTTCTTTCAGAGCACTGAATGCAAAATCATCAGCAAACAAAAATCAACTCTCCCTCCACTTTAGTCTTTTTTGCCTTTTCAAATTAATTTATCATCAGTGTAGTAGCTGACTTTGATGCCATTTTTGTCCTTGTTGAAGGCATCTGGCAACAATGCTGAAAACATCATGCTAAAAAAACATGGAAGCAAGCACACAGCCCTTTTGACTCTGTTGGTGATTGGGAAAGTGTGAGAACATTGTCCATTATCCAGAACCCAGACAAGCATGAAATCTTGAAACTGATATACAATACTGATGAATTCCAAGGACCCAAATTTTGCCATAATTTTCCATAATCCCTTATGATTGACAGTATCAAAGGCCTTGGTCAGATCAATGAACAGTATGTGTACAGACCTCTGTTCTGTAGGGCAGCAAACACTTTATCAACCACTTCTCTGCTTTTTCTGAAGCCACACTGGCTCCCAGGTAGATAACCATCTTCCAGGTGAAGGATCAGCCTATTAAGGAGGACTCTGGCAAAATCTTGCCAGCAATAACTAAGAGAAAGACACTCCCCTCCCCCCCCATCCCTTAATTGTCACAGGACAACCTATTTTCTTTACCTTTATAAAGATGAAAAATGATGGCATCCTTGAACTCCTGGGGAATAATCTCTTGCCTTGGAAAATTTTAGTCAACTTTTGTAAGAGCAGTGGACTTCCTGCCTTGTAAATTTCTGCTGGAATAGAATCAGCAGCAGGCACTCTATCACATGAGAGGAGGTGAATGGCATTTGAAACCTCTTCTTCAGTTGCAAATTTGGCTAGAGATTAACTTCAATTTGAGGTATAGTCTGGCTTCTGCATTGATGATGGTCTTCATGGCACTGCCTTTCACTGTGACCACTCCAGAAAACCATGTAGCCAGCTGTAACTTGAGTAAGCTGACCTTCATTTACCAGCCTTGTTTCACTCAGGAGTGCTATTTGGATATGATATCTGCTGAGTTCTCTCACAATAAGAGCTGTTCAACATTGAGGTCTGCTAGACTTTGTGTTGTCTGTAAGTATGCACACATTCCATGTATCAATGGTGAGTGGAATTATCTTTGCAAAAGTGTGTGTGTGTGTGTGTGTGTGTGTGTGTGTGTGTGTTTTGATCACAGGGTGCAATTCCCCACCTGCCACAGCAAGCCAGCCAGGGTTGGGTAAGCCTCAGTCTCTCTTCCAGAGTCATCAAAGTCTAGTGGCAAGACAACTGGTGATGGCCTAGGATGCAGTGGATGACCTACCTTGGTGTCTTCGATGTCTAACCATGCTCTAAGTAAGAGCTCCACAGCACCTGCTTCAGCTGTCTTTATAGCCACTGGAACAAATTGTTCTCCACCAATTCCAGCAGGGGTAAGTCTTTATATGCTTAATGTAGACACCCACTCCCCCAACTCACTGACATGTTTGAGGCCTGTAAGTTATCCTCAACTTGCTAAAATGGTTTACCAGGATGTGGGAGCTGCACATGGTACAGCTTCTTGGAACCACAGGTGAGACAACGTTGGGTTTATCATGGGGTCACCCAAAGGTGGAAAGCAGCCCTGAAAAAAAGCTTGGCAGCTCTCACACCAGAAGTACTAGTCTTCCCGGAACACACCCTACACTCAAATGGGACATATTATTGGGAGTGAGTCTGGAGGGTCAGCAATCAGATTTTTCCATTGATCAGACCACGTTAGGGGCACTGAAAACTTGCAGGTCCCCAACCTGTTCTTGAGAGATCCTGAAATCATAGAATACTGAAAACCCCAGGAAAGCAGCAATAAAACCAGTCCATACCTTCCCTCCAGCAGTGCCCTAACATCAACTGTGAAGTGAGAAAAGCGGGCTAGAAGAATGAGCAAAAAGAAAAAGAATCCCATCATGAAACGCTATTATGGCGTCAGGGATGCTGAAGACACAAACCTAGAAAAAGAATTACTCTAACACATGTACAAGCAAAGCCTCAGAGAAAAAAAAACTCAGTTTTGGCACAGATTCAACTAGAATTCCTGGAAAAGATGAAGCAAAAGAGTGTGGGGTTTTTTTAAGTGCTAAAGTGTCTTTATGAATTAGAAGGAAGAATGGAAAACAAATGAGTTATGAAAGAGAAAATTGGAAAGGGAATTAACAGTTTGGCACAAAGAGATACAAAACCTTGCCCAAAAGACAAACCCTGAAAATTAGAATGAACCAAGTAGAAATCAATGACTCAAGACAAGAAGAAATATTAAAACAAAATTAAAAGACTGAAAAATTAGAAGAAAATGTTAAGTATCTTACAGCAAAAACAACTGACCTGGAAAACAAATTGAGGAGAAAAAAATTTCAGCATCATTGGACTACCTGACTGCCCTACCCTGTCTAGACATTATATTAAAAAAAAAAAAATCTTAAAAAAATTTGACCCGATCCCTTAGTGTCAGTAGGCAAAGTAGAAATAGAAAGAATCCAATTATTGTTTTGTTCTTTTTAAATTTTAATTTATTTATTTACTTTTAGTCTATAACATTCAGTTCCACAATCCCTTGAGTTCCAAATTTTCTCCCCTCTCTCTCCTCCTCACTCTCCCCCATGGTGGCATGTAATCAGATATAGTTTCTACAAACACTTCACATTAAACATTAGTCAAGTTGTAAAGAATAATTATAACCAATGGAGTGAACAATGAGAAAGAAGGAATGAAATAAAACAAAACACAAAAGAGAGAGCAAATAGCTTGCTTCTATCCGCATCCAGACTCTAGTTCTTTCTCTGGATGTGGATGTCCCTTTCCATCATGAGTCTTTTGGAGTTGTCTTATAACCTTGCATTGCTGAGAGGAGCCTAGTCTATCAAAGTTAATCGTCACACATACAGTGTGTCTGTAATTGTGTACAAAGTTCTCCTGGTTCTGCTCTCCTCACTCAGCATCAGTTTATATAAGTCTCTCCAGGTTATTATGACGTCCGTCTGCTCCCCGTTTCTTATAGCACAATAGTATTCCATTACATTCATATACCAGTCCCTGATAGTTGGGCATCCCCTTGCTTAGCCAGTCCCTGATAGTTGGGCATCCCCTTGATTTTCAGTTCTTTGCCACCTCAAAAAGAACTGCTATAAATATTTTTGTACATGTGGGTCCTTTTCCCATTTCTATGATCTCTTTGGGATACAGCACTAGAAGTGGAATTGCTGGGTCAAAGGATATATACTTTTTTATAGCCCTTTGGGCATAGTTCCAGATTACTCTCTACAATAGTTGGATCAGTTCACAACTCCACCAACAATGCATTAGTGTTCCAATTTTCCACGTCCTCTCCAGCATTTATCATTTTCCTGTTTTGTCATCTTAGCCAATCTGACTGGTGAAATGTGGTGGTTGTTTCATTCTTGAAGAGGACCAAAATGACATCACTAAGTTAGAGTCAAATTACAGTGTGTCTGACTGTGGCTGATCAGACCAATATGAACTCAGAAGGCTCTAGTGCAGTTTGGGCATAAATAGTCCATGCGAACATTTAGGGAAGATTCTCTTAATTTGTGCATGCCACATTTCTCTTAAGCTACTGCAATTCTGCTTTGCTATTAGAGCTCAGCATCTTCTTTGATGCAGACACGCCATGCTGGGCAGTCCTTTACCAGTGTCTCATGTCATGTAATCAATTCCAGAGTTTGTTTTGCTTCTTTTGACTACCATGTGAGCACCCACCTTGTGTGAATTCTCCATAAAATAGTCTTTAGACAAACATACATTTGGCATTTGAGCTGTGTGGCCAGCCCATCAGAGTTGTGCTCTTTGAAGTCGATTTAGAATGCTTGGCAGTGTAGGACGTGATCCTAAAGCGACGGACTGAACACTTCCATGTATCTCCACAGATAATCCTCAATCAATGTTGAAGCCACTGACTATATACTCCAAGTTGAAGTCAGTTCCTCACTAGCTGAAGTTCCAACTGAAGAAGAGGTTTTGAATGCCATTTGCCTCCTTTTGTGTAGCAAAATGCCTCTGCTAATTCTATTCCAGCTGAGACTTACAAGGCAGGGGGTCCACTGATCATACAAATGCTGACCAAAGTTTTCCCAGTTATATGGCAAGAGGAGATTATCCCTCAAGAGTTCAAGAATGCCTCCATTTTCCATCTCTGTAAAGGTAAAGGAAATAGGTTGTCCTGTGACAATCACAGGGAGGGTCTCCCTCTTAGTCATTACTGACAGGATTCTTGCCTAAGTCTTCCTTAATAGGCTGGTCCTTCACCTGGAAGATAGTCATCTACCTGAGTGCCAATGTGCCTCAGAAAGGGCTGAGGAATGGTTGACATGGTATTTACTGCTCCATAACTTCAGGAGAAATGCCAGGAGCAGAACAAAGGTCTTTAGACAATGTTCATCAATCTGACCAGTCCACTAGTCATCTCTTGAAAGAAGTGCTATAATTAAAATTCTCAGAAATAACATAACCAAAACCCAGAGTTTCCGGGTCAAAGAAAAATTACTGCAAGCAATGAAAAAAGAAATAATTCTTTCTGGTACCATGGAGCCATATCCAGAGAGAATCACATAGATTTGGCAGCCACCACTATAAAGGAGCAGAGAGCTTGGGATATACTATTCCAGAAGGCAAAGACTGTAGGTTTATAGCCAAGAATAATTTATCCAGGAACACTGAATATAAACCTAGAGGAGGAAAAAATGATGTTTAATGAAATAAATCACTTCAAAACATTCCTGATGAACAAAACTACATAGAAAATTGAAGTTCAAATACAGATGAATAATCATATTATATTTAAATATAAGGAGATGATATGTATCTTCTGTGAACCCCATAAACATCACATCATAGAGGAAATATCATTAGACAAGGCCTGAAAATAGTTCTGTTATGTCTGGATGGTCTTAAGACAATGGAAACAGAGAGGAAGAGCAATACATGGAGGGGAAGGGAAAGGAATTTTATGGAAAATTATCTCACCAATCAGGGTGTGCAAGTAGACATACAAATGAGGAGACAGTGCAGCTGACACTTGAACCTCACTCTCATTTGAACTGATGAATGGAGGGAGTAAGAATACAGACGCATAGTTGGATATAGAAATACAGTTCACTCAACAGGAAAACAGGAGTAGAGAATTAGGGACAAGCAAAAAGGGTAAGGAGGAATTAGAGGGAGAGTATTTTAAGGGAAGGACTATTCATAAGCAAAATAAATTCTAAAGATGAACAAAAATATACCTCTTTTTGAAGTGGCAAATACAATATTTCAAAAGGGAAAAACATAACTTACCACCAGAAGCAGCTCACCTGAAAATCCTAAAGGGGGGCAGGAGGAGGAGAGGGACTGGGAATGGACCTTTAATGGAACAGAATATTTTGGGGCATTCCTGATAAAAAAGGCTAGAGGTGAGTAAGAATTATGAAATGAAAATACAAGAATCAAGAGATACTTGGGCTACAAAATTATCAAGGGCCAAATAACATCCTAAAAGTGAGAGAATAAACAACTTTTTCTCCAAAACTAATGTTTTTAAAGGGTAGTAATAGAGTTAAATAAGGAGAAGAGAGGACCTCGAGGTATACTGCTCCTGCTCTGAGGATTTTAATGGGATAAAGAAAAGGGTAGGTAAAAAGGAATACAGTAGTGTAGAACTGAGAAAGGAGATGAAGGCAGTGGGTAAGAGTGGGCATCAGAGGAATGTCACTCTTGTCTGAACCAGACAAAGTTGGATCGAACGTACACATATAGTAAGGAAACAGGAAAAGATGGTGAAGCAAGGGATTTTAAAGAGGGAGAGATAATAACTGCAAAGAAAACAAATTTCCTGATCCTGAAGGAATGATTAAAATGAAAAAGAAAATAACTAGAAACTAAGAGGACTCCTAACTAGGGAATGGCTAAAAAAGCATGTGGCATGTGAATATAATAAATTTTTTGTAACTCTAATGATGAAAGATGATTTCAGAGAATCCTGAGAAGTAGGGACTGATGCACAGTGTAGTGAAAAGATCTGGAGGAAAAATTTATGACAGCATTGTAAGGAAAAGCAGCTTTGAAAGATTTACTCTGATTAAAGCAATGAGCAGCCACATTTCTATAGATCTTATGATCAAGCATGCTGCTTACCCAATTAACACATAAAAAAAAGGTTGGACTCAAAGTACTGAGAGATACAGACAAATTTTGGACCTGGCTAGGGTATGGATTTGTTTTGATCTACACAATTATTTGTTACCATGGGGTTTGGGGATTTTTTTAAAATTGAGATTGGAGTGGTCAGAGGATTTCCCCTCTCAAAGGAAGAGAAAAGTCATTGAAACATTTTTAAAATTAAAACAGGAACAGAAGGAAGTAGAGACAAGCTGGACAGTTCTGACAGCAACATGTTTAATATATGATTTTTAAAAAGCAAATGGTATGGGAAAAGAGATTTATAGTTTTATTTTTTATTTTTTGCTTTTTGGAGGGGGGAAGGCAGGGCAGTTGGGGGTAAGTGACTTGCCCAAGGTCACACGGCTAGTAAGTGTTAAATGTCTGAGGCCGGATTTGAACTCAGGTCCTCTTGACTCCAAGGCTGTTGCTCCATTCACTGTGCCACCTAGCCACCCCTTTTTGTTATTTTTTAATTTTTTTTGAGATTTATAGTTTTATATGCAATTTTTCTTGTGTTCTACTTTATATATAGAAATGCCCTCTTTTTATGTTTGTTAAATTCATAATAAATTTTTTTTAATTTTTAAGTACAGATCATGGTAGATTAATCTTATCAGTGACATGAATAAGTACAAAGGTGACATACAGACTTGTCATATATATAGATATGCAAAATTGGGAAGGATAGCTAATACAATGGATGACAGAATCAGAATTCAAAAATAATTAGCCAGAATAGTACACTGGACCAAATTTAACAATAAAGTTCAATAGCCCACCCCACATATCCAAATCATTGGGATGAAAAAAAGTCTTATGTTTG
Organism: Pseudochirops cupreus; assembly: GCA_028627135.1. Lineage (NCBI taxonomy): Eukaryota > Metazoa > Chordata > Mammalia > Diprotodontia > Pseudocheiridae > Pseudochirops > Pseudochirops cupreus. The sequence continues at coordinate 1,177 of JAQQSU010004082.1, read as the reverse complement.
AGTTTTAAAATACTCACCTTCATCAATAGTCATGGTAGTAGTAGTAAAATGATGATGATAACAATGAGCATCATGGTATGGTAGATAAAGCCAGCCTCAGTGCCAAGATCAGAGTTCAAGTCTTTTTCTCTGACACACAGCAACTCTGTGACCTTAGGCAAATCACTTAAACCATCCTGAACTCTTCACTTACTCTAACTACATATATTCAAATAGCTACCAAATCTTGTCATTTCTATCTCTACAACATCTTCCCCATCTTCTGCCTTTTCTTAACTGATCTGGCCACCTACTAATTCTGGCTTTTGACATGTTTCATCTGTATTATTGCAATAGCCTCCTCTCCCTATAACCAGTGAAATAACTTTCCTAAAGTGCAAATTTCACTATGTCACTCCAGGGCCTTTCTGTTGCCTCTAGGACTGAATATAAATAAATTCCTCAGCTTGACATTTACAACTCCATTGAGCCATCTCACTCGACCTCCATTCCAGGAAACACATTCTATAGTCCAACCATACTAGTCTACTTGGCGTTCCTTACACACAGCATTTCATCTCTTGTCTCCTTGCTTTCACTTTGGTTGTCATTCATGTCGGGAATTTCTTCTCCCCTCCCTTCTACCTCCTGGGATGCCTAGAATTTCCTCCAAGGCTGATAAGCATGAAGCCTTTCCTGGTCATCCCACACTCTTCCAACCTCCCCTACAAGTTCCTTGCCATACAAGGTTACCTTTTGTATATTCTCAGATATCCATTTGAGTTTTCAGCAGAGGTCATTTTGCTTTTCTCTTTTTATCCCCACTTTGTAGAATAATGTCTTTGTCGGATAATAATATCTTGTCAGATGGTCGGCACTTAAAAAAATACCTGATTGATCAAGTTATCTAACAAAGTGGGAGAGTATATCAAAGTGAATCTTATTACCTTGAAAAAAAGTGACCAACAGAACATCAGTAACTATGCATTATACTCAACTACTCAATCTTCCTTATTCCACATATCTAATCAGTTACCAGGTTTTATCATTCCTATCACCACCTTTCTCCCCATTTGTATCATCTGGCCACCACCTTCATTCAGGCTCTTATACTTGTTTTTTTCCTAAAAACTGCACTGGCTTCCTTCTTGGTCTCCTAGTCTGAAGTTTCTTCCCATTTCAATCAATTCTTCACACA
>JAQQSU010004081.1:0-14178 GCA_028627135.1 Pseudochirops cupreus | reverse complement strand
AAGAAGGTGGCTCCAGCCCCTGCTGTAGTAAAGAAGCAGGAGGCCAAGAAAGTGGTCAATCCTTTGTTTGAGAAGCGTCCCAAGAACTTTGGCATTGGTCAGGACATCCAGCCCAAAAGGGACCTTACTCGATTTGTCAAATGGCCTCGGTATATCAGACTGCAGCGTCAAAGGTCTATCCTTTATAAGCGTTTGAAGGACCCTCCAGCAATTAACCAGTTCACCCAGGCTTTGGATCGTCAGACAGCTACTCAACTGCTTACACTGGCTCACAAGTATAGACCAGAGACAAAGCAAGACAAGAAGCAAAGGCTGCTGGCTCGGGCTGAACAAAAGGCTACAGGCAAAGGAGATCTCCCCACTAAGAGACTGCCTGTCCTCAGAGCAGGTGTTAACACTGTTACTACCCTGGTAGAAAACAAGAAAGCACAGTTGGTAGTGATTGCACATGACGTGGACCCCATTGAGCTAGTGGTCTTCCTATCTGCCTTGTGCCGAAAAATGGGGGTTCCTCACTGTATTATAAAAGGTAAAGCGAGACTCAGTCGCCTAGTTCACAGAAAGACCTGCACGAGCATTGCCTTCACACAGGTTAACCCTGAAGATAAGGGAGCCCTGGCCAAGCTGGTGGAAGCCATCAAAACCAATTATAACGACAGATATGATGAGATCTGTCGTCACTGGGGTGGCAATGTTCTGGGTCCAAAATCAGTGGCCCATATTGCCAAGCTGGAAAAGGCAAAAGCTAAGGAACTTGCAACCAAATTGGGTTAAATGTATATTTGATTTTTCTCTACATAAAAATAAAAAATTAAACAAACAAAAAAAAGAAATTGCCAAAGCTACCCCAACCTACAATCACCACCACCCTGATCAGTCAGCAGACATCACCATCTGGGCAAGACCTTCTACCAACAAAAAGATTATGACTTGCTGAAAGTTCAGAAGATGGTTAGCAAATTTGTTTTTAGCAATAAAGTATTTTTGACTAAGGTTTGTACATTTTTAGACCTAATGCTATTGCATACCTAATAAGCTATATTGTAGCATAAACATAACTTTTATATGCACTGAAAAACTAAAAAATCTATGTGACTTACTTTATTGCTATATACACTACACTGCAGTAATCTGGAACTGCATCTTTTTTTTTTTTACATCTTTGCATCCTTAGCACCCAGTATATGAATTCAAGAATGGCATTGTGCATGCACTCCCCCCTTGTGACATTCAGGAAAAGCACTACAGATAATTTCTATGTGCCTCTCCAGCAAGCATATCATGGGTGTTTAGTAGTAGTGGGCGTTTAATAAATGCTTATTGATTGATCTAGCTTAAGCCCTACCTGGAACAAGAATATCCTCTACAACATTCAGATAAATGGCAGTCCAACCTCTGCTTAAACACCTTCAGTGATGGAGAACTTACCTTTCAAGGCAGCCTATTTGATCAGGACAGGTCCAATTATGAAGAATTTCTTCCTTAATCTATATAAAACTTGTCCTCCTATAATTCCTTCCACTCCCATTGCTAGTTTTGCCTTCTGGGGCTAAGGGGAACAATTCTAATCCTTCTTTTCTCTACGGTGCCCATAACCTGAGCCTGGGGATCTGATCTTGTGGATTCCATGGAATGTCCAATGGAATGATTTATCAAGACTATAGCTTGGACAGTTCTGAAACACTCCTCACCACAGACCCCCAGGAAAGAGTTGAACATCTGAAGATTACCTCTACCCTAAGCAAACCTGTTGAACAGGTTTGGTAATTTCCTCTAGTCTTTTTGTGTTTGAGAAAACCCCCTACTTCTCTAAGAGTGGAAAGTCAGGGACACTGAGAGACTGGGGCTAGGACAGAAACCTCCTCAAACCCCATTCCAGTTCATGAGATTCTGCCCTACTCCAACCCGTGGGTCCCCAGCCCATAATAATCAAATTCCTCCCATTCATATAGGGCTTGCAAGTTTTCGGAGGTTTTCCATTGATAAACATATTTTATCTTTCTGATAACCCTATGAGGAAGACAAGATTTTGCTACTGAAGCATAGAAATGGAAGAGAATGGGGTGACTAGGTGATGCAGTGAGTACAGCACCAGCCCTGGAGTCAGGAGGACCTGAGTTCAAATTCAGCCTCAGACACAACACTTACTAGCCATGTGACCTTGGGCAAGTCACTTAACTCCAGTTTCCCAGGCTTCCCCCCTCCAAAAAAAAAAAAACCAAACAGAAATGGAAGGGAACTTAGGACCTAGAATGTTGGGGATCATCTGGTTCAACTTTCTCATTCTGCAAATGGAAAAACTGAGACCAAGAGATGGAAAATAACTTAATGATAATAGTATACATTTGTATAGCACTTTAAGCAAAATGCTTTATAAAGATATTTCATCTGTGCCTCATGATAATCCTGTGAGGTGAGTGCTAATATTAGCCTCATTTTATTGATGAAGAAACTGAGGCTCAGGGAGGGTTAGGTGATTTGTCTAAGGTCACATCATTAGGGTTAAGAGTCTGAGGCAAGATTTGGACCCAGCTAGTGTTGATTTCAAGCCCAGCATTTTAACCATCTCAAGCGAGGCCACACAGTGAGTTAGTGGCTGTGCTGAACTGTAACCCAGGCCTCCTGATTGACTCTTCCAGACCAAGCATTGATCAACCTAATTCTTCCCAGGGAAGCCATGCTTGTGTGAATGCTCTTTGGCAGTATCCAATCTACCCACTCCACATGCAAAACTTACTTATTTCCTTGGGCTATTGTAAAAAGATAACTGTGTAAAATTTCATTTGCAGGGAGCTAAAGACCCCCAGTATCTGAATTTGAATCCAGTCTTCCCTGCTCTCCCCGTCCCACCCAAGAGAGCCAGAGTAACCTTCCTTTCAGTCCACACTCCCAGATTCTCCCTCTGCATAAGGTTCCTCTTGTGGGAAAAGGGTGAAATCTATCCAGGAACTCCTCCCCCCAAAGGGATTACCTGTTAAAAGTGGGGTACAAATACAAAAGAGGGGGAGATTAAGGAGAGCGGAGATCATGTGATCCAAGCTGATTACCTTCCTTATGTGCCCAGCAAGGGTGTGAGTAAAGGTAGGCACATTGAGACAAAAGAGAAAGGAAAGAAAGGAATATCTCAGAACTTTGGGAAGCATGATGTGTGGAGAAAAAGAGTCGCGAAGACCTGAGCATTTGGAGTCAGAAGATCTCAGCTCAAATCTGCCTCTTCTGCTTAACTATCTGTATGACCTTGGGCAAGTTCCAATCCCTCCCTGGGCCTCAATTTACCCCCCTGTAAAATTCGAGGGTTGGATTTAAATGACAAGATCCTCTGGTTCTAAATATTCTGCTCCTATAATTAGACCGTGTTGAAGGTCCCTTCCAGTTCTAAGACCTGTGCTTCTCTAACCAGCACCGCCCCACTTGTCGCTCTCCATTCTCACCGCTGTCAGTGACACCTGCTTCTTGGGCTTTGCTCTTCTGTACGACTCGGAAGCTAGTCGAGCGCTGTCCAGCTTCCCTGGAGAATGGTGACACCAGCTTGGGGCCCCGCCCGCCTCAAACCCACTTCCCCTTTAACATCGAGCCCCCCAATTCCCCGACTCCCCGGGTGCCCCCTCCCTTCGCGGGCTGCGCCGATTGGCTGAGCCGATGACTTCACTCTAGAGCCCTCCCTGGGCTGGGGGAATGAAGCGCCAGTCAGGTCTGCGCCGCAGACGGGAAAGCAGGCTGTCCCTCCGTTCCGCGCGCCTCACCTTGGCGCGGCCCGGCGCGGCCCTGCCCCACTCAGTCCCATTCTATCCCATCCACTCCCAGCGGTCCAGGCGTAGCTGCCTAAGCCTAGAGCTCAGTGCAGCGAGCTGGGTGTGGGCCCCACTGCCCAGTAGCCCGAGACTGAGCCCCAGAGGCTCCTTCCCTTCTTCCTTCGGAACCCCAGCCAAGCCGCCAAGACGCCGCGCGCGGTGCTCCGGGTCAAAAATGGAGCGGCTAAGCTGGCCAAGCCGCCAGCGGCCGAGGGGCCCGGGGCCGGTCCTCCTGGGCTCTACATGGAGCGCTCTCAGAGCCGCCTCAGCCTGTCCGCCTCCTTCGAGGCGCTCGCCATCTATTTCCCTTGCATGAACTCCTTCGACGAAGAGGACGCTGGTGAGAACCGGGAAGAGGATAGGGGGATGGTGGGGAAGGGAGGCCCGCGGGCTGGCGGAGACGGAGTGGGGGGCTCGGGAGGTAGGGGTGGAGGGGTGGGCGCGGGGGGAGGCGGGAGCTGGAATTCTGGAGAGGCCTCGGTGGAAGTGAGTGGACGAAGTGATAAAGGGTGGCCCCCAGGGATGGGGCTCGGAGGGCTGAGAAGATATGGATGGGGGGAGGAGGAATAAGGGGCAACAGAAACCACCGCTAGCCTCGCCAACCGAAGTGGTCCTTAAATGACGGCTCTGGGATAGGATACAAGCCCTTTCCCACGAGATGGCCCCCGGGGCGTAGTCCGATTTTTAGGCAGTCCCTGGGGAGCTCTAGGAGCAAAATCCTGGGTTGAGACCTCCTGCTTGTACTCAACACGTATCTTCGGCTCCCTGCGCCACCCCACACCACCCCCTCCCCCACTCCAATTTCTAGGGAAGGAGCTTGTTCAAGGCCCCATGGACCCCTCCCCCCCCCATTCCCACCTTTCTCATCCCAGCCCTTGGTCCAGCGGACTCTGGGATAGAATGGGAAAGGAAGAACAGTGCAAATAAAGCCCCTTCCTTTCATCTCTTTATCAATTCTACCTGGGGAGATCTATGACTTAAACAGGGAGCCTGACTTTGGACTTTTTTGATCAAGGGTAGTTTTCTCTGGTGGGGGAGTGTCCCGAAGGGACAAGCCTCTATATGGCTGGTTGGGGAATAGGTTAGACTTGGCATCATCTAGCAGGCCAAAAGAACGCTTGGGGTGCTGGAGCCGCACGTTTGTTAACCCTTACCCAGGGAAAGAGTGAGAAGGGAGGGTTTAGCGTCTGGGGATATTAAGGAAGAAGAAAGTCTGAGACTTCCAGTTTGGAACCAAATAAAACAGGCAAGTCTGGTGGGGTTGCGTGAGGAAGGGGATGGACTTTCTTGTAGTACTTTATTTCATTTAAGTAAAAGATGGCTTCTAGGGAGCTATCCTGGATTGAATGTGTGTGAGAAAGCTATCTAGTAATATCAGCTTTGGCTCCATTGCAACTGTACTTGCTGGCTGGGCCAGAAAGGGGACAGAATGCAAGAATCATAGGATCATAGATTTGGAGCTGGAAGGGATCTGAAAGACTTCTGCCCTCTTTCATTTTACAGATGAGGAACCTGAAGCACAGAGAGGTTAAGTGACTTGCCCAGAGTCACACAGCAAATGTCTGTGACAGGACAAATCCAGTGCTCTATATGCTACATCATGCTGCTTCTCAAGGCTAGGAGGGGAGATTTAGAACCATTCTCTGAAAGCCTTTTGTGCTAAGACCAAGACATGGTTAGCAATAGGCACTTGTGGGGAGGGTAGTAGAATAACAAACAGGTTGATCCCTATATGCTTTGGAACGGGGAAAAGGCTTATTTTGTCTGCTCACCTGGTGTGTCTGGAGAAAAACCAAATAACCAGAGAGTGATTAGAGCAGTAGTCAGAGCACCTGGATTTAATCTCACATCTACCGAATACTGTCTGTGTGATACTGGCCAAGTCATTTATCCTTCCTGGGCCCTTCAGTTTCCTTATCTGTGAAATGAGGTGGTTGGACTAGACGGGCTCTGATGTCTCTTCCGGCTCTGGACCTATGATCCTATTTAAATCTGAAAGAATTTCAAGGATTCTGTGTGGAACCAGACCATCCAGACTGACTGATTGGAAAAGCTGATTTGGAGGCTTGGGGTGGGGGGAGAACAATTCCCTGAAACCAGACTGAAGGGTGAAGTCACCCCCATTCCCTTCCTCATCCTTTCTCATGTAGTTGTCCACTCAGATGCCAAGCATTGCCATTTTGAATGATGTCTCTCTCTTCCTGCCCCCCCCCCCAAGAGGGAAAGAATGCCTCCTAAAAAGATATGAGGACTTCAGGGCTAGAAGGGAACACTAACATTCATTGTTCTAAGAAGAAAGTTAACTGAATAACCAAATTGAACTTCACCCTAGGGCCCATCTGTTGAGGACTGGAGAGGTGAAGCAAATCCTTTCTTTTTTCTCTCCACTCCCTGCACTCATCCCAATCTATACCTTCTTCTCAACATTCCCTTTCTTAAACACAGAGGTCAGCTCTTGCAGGACAAGACTGGGCATCCTGGGGGAAGGACTTTGTGCCTTTTCTCCAACTAGGAATGGGAAGCCCCACAGTTTGATGTCATCAGGTGGGGGCAGGGTTGACCACATGTTTCCCTAACCTGTTCCTTTTCAGGTCAGGAGTATGACAGCAAGAAATCTGACTGTGGAAAAATGACCTAGGGTCTAGAAAAGTTTGGGGGTGAATCATCAGTTCACAAAAGCTTTGCTCAGGGCCTTACTGCTTAGCACCTGGGCTTCAGTGGTGATGGGGGTGGGGCACAGCTTGGACCTCCTAGGTCTAGGAGAATGAGACCAGAGTTTCACCTCCAAAGATTTTCACCAGAAAATCAGAAGCAGAATGTTATCTGTATGGTTCATTTCTCTTTTGAGGGAACATTTTTAAAAACCATTTTTTACTTTTCCTTCTCACTTCTGCTGACCGTGATAGATCAGTTGCATTTTACTCTGCTAGTTTCTAAAAGAAACTGCCTTATCTCGGAATAAGGGCAATTCTACTCTCAGAATACCCTCAGTGGATCTGAGCTCTCATGGATCTGCGACCCGTATGCAGACGGCAACTCCTCTCCGACTACTCACGCCTTCCTATCCTATGTGATTCTCGTTCCTGTCTTTTCACTACTCGTCCATAAAGGTAGTGGTTGGGAGGCCTTTCTCTGGTCCTTTTAAAGGTTTTCAGGGCGCAAATGTATCACCCAGACCGTCCATCTGTTTTAAGTATAATACCTCACCTATGAATAATACTTGTTTGTTACCTTCTCTACCTGAAATTCTGCCTGGTGGGGGAAGCAAAGCAGGGATCATTAATCCCATTCGATTCTAGGCAACTGAGACCTGGAGAAGGGATGGTCACACAGTTAGTGAGTGGCGGAGCCGGGGTCGAGCCAAAGCCTCCTGGCTCTCTGCCAGGGATCTTTCTCACGCTGCTTCGGAAGCGTTCAGAAATGGCTTAGCGCTATCTCTCCTCTCTCTCCTCCCCTCTGAAATTTGCTACATCTCCTTCCTTCCCCCGCCGTTCCCCCTTCCTGAGAAAGAAGACTGTGTCCCTGACCGAGCTTCCGGTGAGGCGAGCCCCCTCCTCTGCTCTATGAGCGCCGCTTCTGAGTCATGGCGCAAGGAGCGGCTCCACGAAATGGATCAAACTGGAAACCGTTTCCAGGGTGAAAAAGCTTCCCCTTCAGCCTGTCGCGGCTGGGCAGGGAGGCCGAGCCCTCCAGCTGGGTGTGTGTGCGCGCGCGCAAGATGCATGTGTGGCTCTGGCTGTGGCCGTGGCCGTGCAAGGGGTGCGGGGTCTCTTTCAATAGCTATCAGCCTTAGTTAGAACAGGTGCTTGGAGCAGGAGTTTATTGTCACTGTCTTACCGCTAAGTTCGAGCTTCATCTTTTAGAACCCAAAAAAGGTGAAGGGAACTCGGAGGTGTCCTTGCGTTACGCTTATTGCCCCAATTCCTCTTCGTCCTGGCCTCCCCCTCATCGCTAAGGAAGGTCTTTTAAGGCCTCTTCACTACCTTTGCACAGACAGAAGCCAGCATCCGGCCTAGAATACTGAGAATCCGTCCAAATGGAAATGTTTCCCAGGAGACATATCAGATGATCTGAGGCTCAAACCTGATGAAATTATAGTGTTATTGGTTTTTTTTTTAATTTGCTAAACTGTTGTTTGGGTATACTGTTATTAGGAGATGGGTACTGGAGAGGTTATTGAAACATGAGTGAGATGTAAAAAATTCATCAATAATTTTTTTTTAATCTGATACTTCCTACACTGCCACGGCCAGCCCCCAGAAGGAAGAATACATCTTTATGTCCCAGAGCTCGTCTTTCATTGTGTGGAAGATGAAGCTAAATCCCAGAAAGGGGAAATGACTTGTCCAAGGTCACACAGCTGGGACCCTGGGTCCAGGAGAACGAAAATAAGGTTAAGTGACTTGTCCAAGGTCATAAATGGCATCCAGGACTCGAACCCAGGTCCCCTGACTCCCAATTAAATGACTATTTAAAAAAATTATTATATCACCACTCGTTTCAACAACTTATGATTTGGATTGAGGTATTGCTTTTAGACCTGTCTTTTGAGCCACTCTTCTCCCTTTGCCAGAAGTTGTGGGAGGCATTTTGTGTTCAATTCAGTTATTCAGTCTTATTTCATTATCCCTACTGGGAGACTGTAGTATAGGGACCCAAATTCCGCTTCAGATGATTACAACTTTGTTGTGACCTTGGACAAGTCACCTCACTTTTGTGGGTCTCATTTCCCACACTCATAAAATGAGGAAGGGAATCTATGTTTCTTCTGAGGTCTCTTTTATTACTTAATCTGATTTATTAATCTGATCGTTTGCTAGGATTTCATGGCTGCAGCCGAGGGCATCCATGGAAGCAGTGTATTTTGAGGATGGGGGAGGGGCGGGAAGATCCACGTGGTGATTGTCCCAGCTTAAACCCTCTCTTCGCGTTTCCTTCTCAATTTTCTCTGCATTTAGGGAGGTGGATCTAGGAATCCAGTTCCAGGTTGTCGAGCCCTTAAGCTTGGGACTGGCAGCCCATGGGAATGCTGGAATGTGGTTGGCGGGAAAGATGGGAGGGGGCGTGAGGAGTGACACCCTCCCCCCATTTCCCCCCGGCCAGACCTTTCGTAGCTTTCAACAGGTGCTTTTTCAATTCGGTCCTTCCGAGGCTACAGCCTTACCCTGGGCGGTGACGGAGGAGGTAGCGGGGAAATAGAGCCTAGCCTAGCCGCCGTCTCTCCATTCGGCTCTGGCCCCCGCAGCTGCAGGAGCGGCGCCAGGATGCTGCTAGCGCCAAGAGGGAAGGGAAGAGGTTTCCATGGCAACAGCCCGTCAGCAGCGGTCCTCTCCCGGCGGAGCCCGGCCAGTGTCTTCGGGATAGAAGTTTCCTCAGGCGCCCACAGACCAGACCAGCTCCCTTCTCCTCCTTCCCACCCCTCCCCTTTCCTTCAGCCTAAGGATGAGTTTGCGCTGGATTCGGGGTTTAGGCTACAGTTCCTGTGAAACACCTGAGGCAACTTCCTCAGTCCTCACCTGAGTTCCAGAGGCTAGGAAGATACTGCTCAGGTCAGGAGCTCTCCCAGACTTGGGGAGTCAGCTTTGCAAAACCTGTGGGCAGATTTATTCTTGTCACCATACTTCACATTTCTGTAACACTTTAAGGCCACACACAATTTTCAGTATGTGTAAAATGTACATGGTGCTCCAGTTCTTCCATCTGTATCTATGTGTCCTTGTACTATTTTCCTCACAGCATTGTTGTATATAATCCTTGTACTATAAAAAAACAACAAAACATATGGGGAGTGGAGAGAAAGACTGATAGAGAGACGAAGACAAACAGAGAGACAGAGAGATAGACACAGAGACAAAGAGACAGAGATAGAGACAAAGACAAGCTGAGACAGAGGTAGACCTATAAGCAACACGACTTCTGAGTCAGGAAAACCCGGGTTCAAATCCAGGTCTGATAAATACTGATTATCCGACCCTAAGGCAGTCATTTCACTCTTCAGTGCCTTGGAGATAAGGTGGGGGGGAGGAGGGGATTGCAGCCTCGAGGCCTCTTGTGGCCCTCTAGGTTCTGCAGCAACTGAACTTGACAAGGACCTAGAGGGCCACACGTGACCTCGAAGTCACAGGTTCCCCACCCCTGATAAGATCATAAATTGCAGGAAAGATGTTGATCTGCACTGATAAAGGAAGTTCTTCCACCCTGAAGCATCTTTGTACCAATGGTATCGCAGGTTCTGTCTCTTAAAAACCCTTAGTCCTGAAGAGGTGTATCACAGGAGTTATTATCCCTGTGTTCTATTCTCAGAGAAGCTAGAATGCTGCCTCAGAGAACTTGAGCATCTTTCCCAATGTCTCAGTAAGCAGGTGGCAGAGCCAATGTCCCACTGCAGGTCTTCTGAACAGAAGGCCAACATTGCAGCTGCTGCTCTAGTCCCCTAGCTTGTGAGTAGGTTTGTGTAAGATCAAGGGAAACCTAGTTATCACTAATAGTCACATTTACATTTCTATAGGCACTTTAGATATATTGTCTCCTTGGATCTTCACAACATCTGAGGAGAGCCAGGCAGGGATTTCCTCCATTTTACAAGAAGAGAGGTGAGACCAGAGAGACTGTCACTTGCCTGAGGTCATATAGCTAGGAAGTAGCAGAGAAAGGATTCAAACCCAGATCTTCACCCAGTGACCTTCCCTTTCCACTGCACCACACTCCCTGAAGAAATGGGTCCCTTGGGGCTCTAATTGGGGCAAAAGTAGGGATCAGATTCAGAACCCCACCACTCTGAGTCTTCTTCTCTTTCACTGCCATGGTTCCAGTACACCCCTGGGAATGTCTTCTGTATCTCTCTGCCTGCCCCTGCTTCTTTGACCTTTTTCTTCTTGTCTTGGCAGAATTTCTTTCCCAGGACTAGTGTTCCATTCTGTCCTTGAAATGTGACCTGAGATTTTTGATGGGAAAAACAAAACAACGATCTACAACCTCCCTGGAGGTGAAAAAGTACCCTGTCCTTGCAAAACCCATGATCTAAGTGTATGACTGGACCTGGTCCCTGTTAAATCCAGGGGAGGGGGTTTCTCCCATCTTATTCTCTCCATAAGGTTGATTGAACCCCTGTTGCCTCTCCTAAAGCTCTAGCTGTCTTCATGATAACATAATATGGTGGGAAGGACATTGAACTTAGTGTCAGGAGATCTGTTTTCCAGTCCTAGATCTAGTAAGCCCATTTATTAGCTATGTGACCCTGTGACACTTTCTCTCCGTGTCCTAATGAGGATTACAATAGTGTAATGGAAAAAGGACCTGGAGTCAGAAGATTTGGGTTCCATTTTTTGGTCTTCTACTTACCAAACCTGGAAAAGTCACAATTTCTCTAGGCCTTTCTTTCTTTATCTGTAAAATGGGTTGAGTCCTGTCAATAATATTTAGAACACTTCACAGGGATGTTGGAAGGAAAACTTATAAAGTATTAATGAAGGATTCCACAATATAACCCTTTTCTGGCTATTGCCTGGGAAAAATCGAGAACCCTTTTGGGACTTCTATAGCCAAAGTGAAGAAGGGAATTGGACCAATTATCTAGTTAATTCAATAAAGAACTAAAAACAAAAACTAAACTAAAAAAAAAAACAAAAACTGTTTCACTTAAGTTATCCTGAAGGGATTTCCAAGTCTGATTACTGGGGTAATATAGACAAAAGTGCCCTTCCACACACACACACCCCTCCACCTTCCCCCTCCAAAATCCAAAAATTTTGTCTAGCTCAGCTGCCTTGGTGCTGAAAAGACTCACTGAGTATTGCTTCCTTTTCAACTTTTTGATCTGAGTTCTCTGTCATTGGCTTGATCCCTGGTCCCTTTGGTAGCAATTATTAACATCCCTGATCCTAACTTTGGAGATAGAGGCAGGTGGAGTCGAATTCCAAGATTGTTAAATTCCATGAGGGCAGGGGCAAGACATTCAAACTTTGTGCTGCTCCTCTACTCTCCCTTCCCTACCCACACATCTAGCATGGTGCTCTATGAACACCAGATACTTAATGAATGTTAGTTAGTTGAATAAATGTGGCAAATTAAATGTATAGGGGAAAAATTTGGGGGAGAGGGACAAATTCTTGTCTAAGAAAGGGAAGGCACCAGAGAAGAGAATTCTGAGGGCATCTTATGAAGGCACCTGTACAGATAGAACTCTATAATATAGAATGGAAGGAATCTTAGAGACCATCTAATCCAACCTGTCTCATTTTACTGAGGTCGAGACAGGGGAGATGAGATGCCTGAAGTCACACAGTGAATTAGTGGCAGAGCCAAGGCCAGAAATCTTGGCTTCCTGACTCTCAGTCCAGAGCTCTTTCTAGGACTCCATGGCTACTCCATGCATGACCATATTTGACCTCACTCTTGCTGGCAGCTGCACTCTACTCAACACCTGTCTAGGCAGCTTTCTTGCCCAAATCCTCTCATTTGAGAGACTTAGATAGCTGCAGTCCTATCCAGTTGCTGACTAAGCCTCTGCTGTTCCCTTTCTGGTCTCCTCTCTTTTGGATCTCCAGGGAATGCACCTTCATCTATTGACCTCCCTGAACCCATGCAGGCCAGATTTGGATTATGTTTAAGGCTTTGCTTTTGACTTGACAACTAGGGAACATTCTCTCTCCAGTCCCCCCTCCCTACCACCTCCCTCTTCTCCCCAAGCTGGGCTGTGATTCATTCGGAAACTGACAAGGCTGATGTCAGCTATATTCTTAGCCCCCCGGATTGTAACTGCATTTAGCAGCACACTTCATTAACAGTTTTGGAAACAGCACAGGAGTGAAATGTCCCTAAAGAGTCCTTGTTCTGGGTCCCTCACAGGGAAGGAAAGAGGTGAAGGGATGGAGAGGGTGGGGTAAAGACATGTCTAAATCCCGCATTTTACAGATAAGGAAACAAGCTAAAAGATGGAAGTGACTTGTACAAAGTCACACACTGATTAGGTAGCAATCAGGGTTAGAAACCAGATCCTTAAATCCTGATCTGGTTCTCTTACTATGGCACTAGATGCCTTCATGAAAGGGGCTTTTTGGGATGAAGAGATTCACTTTGTGTCTGGGATGTGTTAGACGATGTTAGTCAGACCTATTCTGAAAATTGTCCTTGCTATCAGAAGTCTGAATTTAGAAGGTCATTGAGCCCTGCCTATATGATCCTGGGAACTCTTAAGTAATAATAATAATAATTGTTTCTTAGAAATATTCATGTTTCCATTTCTTTCTTTCTTTTTTTTTTTTTTTTGCTTTTTGGAGGGGGGAGGGTAGGGCAATTGGGATTAAGTGACTTGCCCAAGATCACACTGCTAGTTTTTGTGTTAAGTGTCTGAGGCCAGATTTGAACTCAGGTCCTCCTGACTCCAGGGGTGGTGCTCTATTCACTGCACCACCTAGCTGCCCCCATGTTTCCATTTCTATAAGCTTTTGGGGGCAACAATTCAGAAAAGTGAGTACTGCAAGTATTACCTTACTTTATAGCTGAGGAAATGGAGGTACAGTAATGTTTGTGATCACACTGTTGGTAAGTGTCAGTGCTGATGCTTAGAGTCATAGTCTCAGTCTACTAAAATGATTGAATCACCTTCCAGAGCTGAAAAAAACCTCAGAGACCACATAGTCCAGCTCCATCATTTTGTACATGAGGACCCTGAGTCTTAGGGTGGGTAAATGGCCTGTCCAGGGTCATACAGGTAGTATTCAAGACAGGATTTGAACTCAAGTCTTGTGCCTCCAGAGCCAGGGTTCTTTTCACTGAACTTTGTAGTGGAATAGTCTTAGAGAATATCTAATCAAATGCTCTTATAACACAGATCAGGGAATGGAGGCTCAAAATATGGAAGGAGCTTGTCTGAGGTCAGACAGCTAATGAATAGTAGAGCCTGGGTCTTCCTACTCCAGAGCCCTCTCCAGGGAAAGGGCTCAATAATATCCCTCCGAGTGAAAAGAACACTAAATTAATAACCTGAGACCAAGGTTCTGGTCCCGATTCTGCCATACGCTCCCTGTGTGACTTTCATGCTGTCCCTTCCAGTCTTGGTACTTTGGTGTCCTCATCTACAGCATGAGAAGATTCAGCAAGATGGTTTGGAAGGTCTTTCCCTTCTCTGACAACACAGGAATCCATGATTTGTATCCGAGCATTTCACACCTCAGCATAAACAATTCCCACAATTCTTTGCTTTATCATTTGAGGCATAATTTGTTGTGACTATCCCCACAGAGGTCATCCATACCTTGCTTACTCTGAGAGAAATTCAAATACTTCAGAGCTGCATGAGACAACTCCATGATAGATCAACAATAAAGTGGTTGAAAGCTAACAAAGATGGCTTCCATTTATATAGGACTCTGAGGTAAAAAAAAAA